>CP139502.1:259092426-259268871 GCA_021014915.2 Artemisia tridentata subsp. tridentata | reverse complement strand
CAAACTTTAAAGTTACAAGTAGAAAAGTGAAACTACAAATCAAAAACTATTTTAACAGCATAACATTAAACTAAAAAACTACTTCCAATTTTGAGGAGATGAGAGGGCTATTTATAGCCGAAGGTTGAAGGTTCTAGGCCTGCCATGTCACTGATCCTTGCCACTTTTGTGCTTCTTCAAATCGATTATAGCCCTTTGATCATATCTTGGACAACAATCTTGCAATGGTAGCCCTTGGATCACTATTCCACGCACCTTCCACCAATCAGAGGCCTCTATTTCTACTGGGATTGCTGACATGTCAGTCTGACATGTCAGATATCCTTCTAGAATAGCGTGCAAAGTACATTTGTGCCCTTAATTGTGGTAAAATTCTTGTACGGGTAAGTTAGGGTTCATCCCTAGGTAATATTTGGGGGGCGGGAAAAAGGTTAATTTTTTATTCACTTGACCGGGTTTTGAGGGTTTTGACCGGATCGGGTAAAGATAATAAGGGTTGGGCTTGGGTTGTGGTTATGGGCTGGTGGGTTTTAATATGGGTTGGTGGGTTTGTGGTTTAGATTTGGATTTAAAAAAAATCCGGTTATGTGTTATAGATTTTTAGGATTTGTGTAAAGTGAATATGATAAGGACCAATTGTGTAAAATCTGAAATTTCAGGGACCATTTCTGTCACTTGAGGATTGATTTTTGACTTTTGAGCAAAGACTTTGACCAATTGCTTCCCGGCTTTGGCTTTAAATATCCTTTCCAAATCTCATGCTCGTTTTCCCAGTTTTTCTTGGTTTTTTGTCCTTTTTCGTTTATCCGTTGCCTGCACATATATAAACACAAAAACACAAATATCTTTGGCATTTTGGTTAGTTTTTTGTCTATTTGGGTTCAGTTTTGGTCAAATAAATGTATGTGAATAAGCACATACCAATCACCACCAAACGACCCAATATTTGGTCGCTTTGGTGGGTTAATGAAAGCAAGCCAAACACCCAGTTGGGTGTGGCTGCAACAGCAAACAAACACCCTCTCGGTGCCTTGTAGACCCAAAACCGAACACAAACAAACACCTATTTGGTGTTGTTGTTAACTGAGCCAAAACAAGCACCCTATTGGTTGTTGTGGGGTGAAACAAACAAAACAAACCGTACCCTATATGGGTTCGGACTGCAGAAATAAACACCATTTAATCAAGATTTCACCACACAAATTATATCAAGAATGTTTTTGTTAAAACTTTGATCCATGAAAACCAATAAATCATTTTTATCAATCGGTGATAACACAAAATAGTAATAAAAACGAGTTTAAGATAGTCATACCAAAAGGAATAACAAGAAAGAGAGATGAAGGCGGCGGTGGTGACTAGCTCGAATCAAACCAACCCGCGAAGAAAAAACCACCACCAAAAACACCCATGAATCGATCTTCTTATGGCTTAACTCAAGGAGGAGGGTGGCGACGGTGTTGGTGAGGAGGCGGCAAGGTGGTGTTGGTGGTGGTGTGAGGCGGTGTGATGTGAGAGAGAGTAGTGGGAGAGATGTCTTTCTCTTGTTTGATGTAAAATGAGAAGGGAAACTATGAGATCTGACCTTATCCATGTGATAAGGCGGTGTAATAGGATAAATAAGGTGTGAGTTTTTGTTTTATTATTACTCTGTGTATTTCGTGTCCCGCTGAGCTAAAGTGTAAATGCGATACCTCGGATTGCTAATTGCGAGAAATATATTTCTGGAAGCGTTTTTATTATAGTAATATAAAAATGAAATTATTGACTCCGATTAATAATCATCGAATTTAAACTATTACTAATACGGTGTCGGTACGCGTGCGGTGTCGTTTTTCAGGAAAATCAATATAACTTCTCGTTAAATTGACAGAGGTGAACGAAAATGTTCAGAGAGTAATAATTCAAAACAGAGTGAATTATTTATCTTGGAAAATTACTGGTTACAGTATTTGCTTTTACGTTACGGTAAAAGTCAAATAGTCAAGAAGTAAAAGTCAAAGTCAACTTTGAAAAGTCAAAGGGTAAAATAGTCATTTTTGCCTTATGAAATTTTACGGGTTGCTACACTCGAGTCTATTAGAATTTTACTTGCATATGCATGTGCACATGATTTCAAACTTTTTCAAATGGATGTCAAAAGAGCATTTTTAAATGGCTTTATAAATGAAGAAGTGTATGTCGCTCAACCTCCGGGCTTCACCGATTTTGAAAAACCAAATCATGTTTACAAACTTAGAAAGGCTTTATACGGACTTAAGCAAGCACCAAAAGCATGGTATGATCGACTTAAAACATTCTTAGTTGACCATAAGTACACCATGGGTTTAGTAGATAACACTCTCTTCACCAACAAAAAGGATTCACATATTATCATTGTCCAAATATATATGGATGACATCATATTCGGATCAACTTGTCTAGAGTTATGTGACGATTTCTCAAAAATCATGCATGACGAGTTTGAGATGAGTATGATGGGAGAACTAAACTTTTTCTTAGGTCTTCAAAAAAACAATTAGAAGATGGGATATTCTTTAACCAATCTAAATACATAAAAGACATGCTTAAGAAATTTGGTCTTGAAGACTCTAAACCTATTAAAACGCCTATGTCCTCGGAAACCAAACTCACCAAGGATGAAAAAGGTGAATCCGTAGATAACACTAAATATAGAGGAATGATTGGTAGTCTACTCTATCTCACGGCTAGTAGACCCGACATTATGTTTAGTGTTTGTCTATGTGCTTGCTTTCAAGAAGATCCAAAAACATCACATCTTGAAGCCGTAAAACGGATTTTTAGATATATAAAAGGTACTACACATCTAGGATTATGTTATCCCAAAGGAACGGGAGTAGAAACCATAGTGTATGCCGACTCGGACCATGCCGGTGACTATGTTGATAGAAAAAGCACAAGTGGTATTTTTACTTTTGTTGGACATTGTCTTACCTCATGGTTCTCTAAGAAACAAACGGCTCTCGCTATTTCAACAACCGAAGCCGAATATGTATCAGCCGGAAAAGCATGTCAACAAGCTCTTTGGATGAAGCAAGCTCTTGTCGACTATGGAATTCAACTTAACAACATCTCTATTCTTTGCGACAACAAAGGAGCTATCGATCTCAGTAAAAATCCAGTTCAACATGCTCGAACTAAACACATTGAAATCAAACATCATTTCCTTCGCGACAATGTTCAAAAAGGACACATCTCAATCGAGAAAGTATCCTCAGAAGACAACATTGCCGATATCCTAACCAAACCTCTTAAACGAGAACCATTTAACCTTCTTAGACTCGGACTAGGACTAATGGAACCTAATTTGTAGTATAGCTTAGACCTTCTTTTAACCAAAATGACGAAACTGGCCAAGTTGAGTTCTGGTCCCAAGGAACCAATCGAAAACAAGGACGGAACCAAATATTTGGTTCTGCCCCATCCGTAGATTCCTGGGCCAGAGTTTAAACACAGAAAACAAACACTCCTTCTCACATAACCAAAACACACAAACGACTCAAACTCATCCCACACCATATCACTCTCAAAATTAAGGCCTCTCCTTCAACTAATCTCAGTTTTAATCAACATTGTAAGTTTCCTTACTACTTTCTTCTCTCAATTCTGAGTCTAGGACTTCAAATTTATGCACAAAACCAAAACTTGGGGATTATGCATTTTCTTAGGTAAATCATGAAGTAAATTTGTAAATTACATAACTAATCATGTTTCCCTTAGTTAGGAATTGCATCTTACAAACCATTATCATGATTTACTAAAAACCCCATGTCAAAATTTTGTACAAGCTTCTCACTTTTAGGACAAATAATTTTTCACATTGTTCATACAAATAAAAACATTATGTTTAAAACATCACTTGCATAATGTCTCTTGAATGCTAAAGGAAGTACATAATTAATATGTATTTTCGGGTACATTTAATCGAAGCTACATTGAATTAGGAGCGTTTGGGTTATCTCTCACATTTTTGCAAAAACTACTAAATAAAAACTATTTATGCATTAAAAGGAGTCGAGATAACCGCACCTCCACATTGTCCTCATATAGGCACACACTAGAACATCATATCAAAATTCTCATTAGTTTCGACTAAAGTGTGAAATTTTTGTATTTAGGATCAAACATGCCTCCCGCAACTTTCTATGACCACAAAGACACTCTCAAATACATCCCCAAACATCATAGGACTAAGGGACTCATCCCGGATCAAGTCAAAATTTTCAAAGATCTAGAGAAACGCTATTTTCATGAGGGTAGAACCATTGACCCATCCTTTCTAGAAGGAACAAACATTCGCCAACAACTTGCAACCATTCACTTTGATTGCCTCCTAAACATCAACAAACCAATTTGTCCTAGATTTGTCCTAGAATTCTATGCTAGTGTCGTTCTCGCAAGTGAAGATGATGGTCTAATAACCATTAACTTTAAGGTCAACCAACATGAGTATCACATTCCTCTTCGTCAATTTGCCAAAGTCCTTAGAATACCATGTGAAGGTACATGCCTTTACTCGGATAAATGGTCTCTTTCAACCCTTGACTCAATCGTTGATCGTATGCCTCCATACGACACTCCTCTAGTTGCCAAAGAAATCATCGAAGAACATCTTTTCCTTCCAAGAACCGCAACCACTAGGAGAACTTGTTCGGGTAATGAAGTTGACAAGGATCCTTTTGGAATGGAACTTAGTGAACTCAAACCCCAATTCGGTAAATGGGAAGAAATTCTTAGAGCAAATTTTATTGTGCACCATAGGTAATCGTGATCACATCAATGCTTGTCTTTGTTACATGCTTTATAGTTTGTCCACCCGCCAACCTTTCAACTTAGCCTACTACATTGCCAAAAGGATGGTCGACATACCTATATGAGGAACTACCGCTCTTCCCTACGGGATGCTTCTCACCCGTCTCTTTAGAGCCTTTGCTCCCATTCCACCAAATCCTAAAGGGTTTTGTCCGGACTACTCTCTTGTTGATCACATTATGGTTCCATTAAGTGACAAAAGAGTAGCAAAGACTCAAGGGAAACGTCCTCATCCTCCAACTTCCTCATCATTATCATCAAATAGCGAAGAGGATGGACTCCCCAACTCTAGGCTTCCTCTACGTGACTACCTCCGACAACTTCCAGTAATTGAGAACGAATCAGAGGAGTTCAAGCAAACAAGAAGGATGTTCAAGTGCCTTGGAAGGATGATGTCCAAGATCAAAAAGAAAGTAGACAAACTATGAGAGGTTTTATGAGTGGTTTGGTACTAAGTTTCTAAAAACAATGATGTATGGTGTATTTTACTATTTCTATGATGTTAACTTGGTATTTGACGATTATGTGAACTAATCATGTCTTGCAGGTAGATAACATCTTGATGTTATCATTTTTCCATTTTTTTACATTATTAGTGAAATCGTTAGCCCATGCTTGATCTATACCTATCCGTGTATTAATACCTGCTTTTTTATCGTTTCCTAATCACATTGAATTAATTACATATGTTTTAGGAGATATTACAATATTTGAATAGGTTTCGGGGGTCGAAAAATCCAACCTGTTAAGGATTTTGGACTGGCGGATATGGCGGAACCAAAAATTTGGTTCCGCCCTTGTATTTTCTGGGTGCTCCAAAAATACACACCGCAGATAGGGCAGAACCAAAAATATGGTTCCGCCCGTAATGTCACAAGGTAACTCATTCCTGCAGTTTTTTTTTTTTTTTTTTTTTTTTTTTTTTTTTTTTTTTTTTAATTTCGTTAATTCCCGCATTCTAGAACACTCATTTTTTTTAGGGATAATTACTAAAATAGCCCGATTGCCCAAGTGCTAAGAGTATCTATCCCGATCTCAAAAAATTCCCCCTTAGCCCAGGGCAACTCGTATAATCACGTATTGTACAGTAGTGTATTTTGGGCAACTTTTATTTGTTGGGCAACCGTACACTTTACAGATGGTTTTTTGGTCATTTCAAAAATTTTACACTATTCACTGCTTTCATTACTGTTCATACCGTATTCGAAAATAAAAATTTAAAAACAAACAGCATCTCCTCTATACACTTCTTCCCTCCATCTCGTTTCACAGTCACGGTCAAAAAAAATAAACTCGGTTTATGTTCGCGCTTGTTTATCTTGTTACACTATTATTTCAATCTCCAATCTACTACCATTGTTTTCCCTGATTGTCATCTGAAAACAGAGTAACTGTTCATTGAACAGTGTTCCAATAAAATCATTTAACACCGTCGATTGTTTGTTTGATTAGAAAAAATGTGGTATAATATGGTATGTACAGCGTATTACGAATCTTTATTACATTTGTTTTGTATCGTTATTGATTTTTGTTTATCTGGTATAATATAGTGTTGTTTGTTTGTTTATGCATTTATGTGGATTATGATTTGATTTTTGTTTTGGGATGTATTTGATAAGCCACGATTTTGGGTTGTATCTGATACGCCATGCCTGATTCAAATAAGGTCATAAGCAAAACACCCTATTCTTATGGTCCAACACTAAGTGGTTGTAGTTAAGTTGTAATCATCTGAACTGTGTATGTTAGTGTTTACGCTGGCTGTATACATGTGTTCAAACTTATTTTGTTATGAATTGTATGTTCTGAGTTAACATATTTTTTCCTTTTAGGACTATGAAAGCTAAACTAATCATTAGTAGCAAACTCAACTACTTTTGGTTGATAAATCAGAAATTAGACGCAAAACGACGGAACTTGTTTAGGAGTACCTGCTTTGGAAAATGGTTGGATTTGTTATACTTTGAACATGAAACACACCTCATTGACTATATGGTACGGAAACAAAGAAGAGTGGACGAGTCTCATTATGATATGCCCTTTATCTATTACCTAGATGGACATACTCTGCATTTTGGTCGTCCTGAGTTTTGTCTAATGACGGGGTTGCGGTTTGGAAGTGTGAGCTTTGAGTTATACACTTCTGGTGCTCTCAAATTTCGTGATAGGGTGTTTCCTGACAAGCGAGGTTTGATTGTAACCAACTTAGACCTTATTGGTGTCATCGAGGATGAAGAGCAGTTTCGCAAGCTATGTGATGAAGACGCAATACGGATATCTCTTTTGTTAGTCTTAGAGGTGATCTTTATGGGTCGTTTATTGACATCCCAAGTTGATGACACATTGATGAGGTTGGTTGAAAACCTAGAAGCTTGGAATGCATTTCCGTGGGGTGAACATATTTGGACCCATTTATATGACCAACTTCATAATGTAATGGATAAGCACACGGATAACCACCTTTTAGTATTGAAGAAAAACCCAAAATCTGTTCCGACCTATACTTTGTCTGGATTTGTATTTGCTTTCCAGGTTTGTATTTATTTTTATTAATAATATATTTTTCAGCCGAACATTTTGATGGACTGATTGATATGTTTGTGTTTTACAATTTGTTTAGATTTGGATACTCGAGTCTTTTGAAAGATCTGAACGTTGGTGGAGTAAAGACCCTAATGTGATTCCAAGAGCTATTGCATGGTCTATGAAGTCACCATTCAAAAGAAGCGACCGTTCCTACCTTTTTTCAGAGGTCACTATTTTTTTCTATTTGTATTTACGTAAAATAAATTGTTGAATCCCTGTTGAGCAATGATCTTTTTTTTTTTCTTGAATTGAAACAAAATTAATCATTACGCCGAATATAATGAATAATCTTAAGGAGAGCAATGAACACACATAGGTAGGAGCCTGTTATTTTTGTACTATCCCTTATGCTTCTTTCTAAGTTGCAGAACCAAATCATGTATGGCATCCTGTCTCTCTTCCGGAGTATACATTTCTCTTTCCTCCTCCCGAGTTTGCATTGTCTTTTTCTTTCCAACTTGTAGGATCGACGCCTTGATTGATCTTTGAGCCAATAAAAATCTCTGTATGACAAACTTATATTTATGCGGAAACTAAATATAAGATTGTGAAGAAGACAATGACTAATGAACTATGATCCTGTATGGATCTTTTATTAACTTTTGTATTCCATTACCAAAACATATATGAAACTCTAAGCCGTATGTTTATTTTATAGGCAAGAAACCCTAATACGAGTTTTATGGAAACGTGTGTAGACATAAACACAAATTCTTCCTAGAATAACTGTAACTAACATACTAAAAATAAGCAACGAACCAGCAGCAATAAACACTGCCAGCAGGAACACACCAAAGCTACCAGCAGGATTGCACTTGCGCAGCAGCAAGATTAAGTAACCAGAAGCAACATCTTTAAAGCAAACATTTCCAGCAGCAACCTCTATATAAAAGCAGCAACATAATATAATCATCTCCAATTAAGCTGGTTACCATGTAATTCTCTTGATCTTTACTGCTACTATGACAATGTGTACATCAAATCACTTAAGTTTCATACTATTCTCATCACTTCCAGGTGTGTTAACTCCTGTGAGAGGTGAATCATTGAAAATTAATGGATTTGATGTCTCTTTACCAATAGCCATCACTACTGGAGTAGCCAATGTTTTTGTGTGTAAGACCATGGTACATTGATAACCATATGATTTTTAGTAAATCATCAACTATAAACGGATTTGACTTGTCTTTACCTGTAGCCGTTTGCTCAGGACTAGCCAATTCTTGGTTACAGCAGAACCTTGGTGAATTGAGTACCAAATATGGTTTTCAAACTGCCTTTACCACAAGCCATATGCATGTGGGCTAGCCAATTCTTAGGAAACCCAAAAGGGTAAAATCCATGGTGAATTGAACACCATTTCAACTCTCAGTTCTTAAACATGGGTGAGTTGAAGTACCCTAATAGTTTTGAGCAAACTATCACAGCTATAAACGGATTTGAGGATCACACCAGAGCCGTACCCTCATGGTGAGCCAACTTTTCCTTGTCTGCTAGACATGGTAAGTTGAATACCATTTGTTGTATGGTTCAAGAACCAACACTGTACCTGCAAGTGGTGCCCTCAAAACAAACAAGTTTGCAAAATAAACTAAATACGAAGATTTTTATTATTTTTTTTAATTTTCTATTTATTTATTTATTTATTTTTGAGTACTGAAAGAAAGAAAAGAAAATTATACAACAACAACAAGAAAATAAGCCTCCCCTTAGGCTTATACCAAAATCAAACAGATCAACCTTTGGTAGTGGCAATTTGATTTTTGATAAATCTAACCAATTGTTCAGCTGTGGTCATATCATTCCCAACAGCCATTTTGCTGACCTTCAACTTACTTTTAAGCATTCTTTCCATCAGCTCTACAGACAAAGGATACTGAACATCCGCAAACATACATAACACCTGATTAGAGATGGTTTCAAGGACATGAACATTAGAAGGAGAATACAACCTCCAACTATGAACTCTCCAAGACTGTTGATCAGACCAAACATTACAAGAACCTCCTCCCACTTGAGAATCCATTAAAACTTTCAAATCACCCCAAAGGTGAAGACCAAACCCAGAAGGCTTATTAGATTCATAATACTGTTCCACCATTCGATACAAGTTAATCAAATCTTTTTTGGTCACCAAATGCAGAATCTCTCGAAGAAAGATGAACTGTTTGGTTTTGCCATCCAGTGTGAACAACATATTGACTTCCCCTCCAGGTATAGTCACAACTTTCCAATGAGCAATATGACCACACAAAAGAGAGGAATAATCTTCAGATTCACTCTCTGAAGCCAACTGAATAAACTCCTCATCATCCATTTCTGCAATAGATTCAGCATAATGCTTCTTAGCATGACTCTTCTTTCTGGTGCTGGGAGTAGAAGAGGATGACTGAAACTGAGCAGTTTTAGCAGTTTCAGGAGCAGGGGAAGCTTGGTGATCAGCAGGAATAGAAAACTTTTTTCGTGAGAGTGAGGAAGTATCAAGGACAGAGACATCACCAGAAAGGTCAGCAGAATCAGTGACTTTAATTCTCTTGGAAGAAGGTTCTTCCAATGAAGATGAAGGCTTGGCTGGAAAACCTTTCATGATCCTGTCATAGTACATGTCTAGGTCTTCATCTGACATATTCCTCACCTGAGCCATAGTCCACCCAGAAGAACAAAATTGAATACTCTGATTCTTGACAACTTGTCTCTTAACATTTCTCATTTCTGCATATGTGAGAGGTTTATTCCTTTTATCCTTGGCTTTGAGTTCTGCAAGATCCCTTGTCCTTTGCTTTGTGAATGCAACCATTTTGGCAGGAAAATCATCATCTGAGATATCAATGCCCAAAATATCCTTGGCCAGGTTAGGATTGGCAGCCACTTGAGAAGAAAGATGCATCCAATCTGCTTCAGAATAATGTAAAGAAGCAGCAGCCAACTCTTTTTGTCTTTCTGGAGGCAAAGTGGTTGTAAAAGGTCTATCAGTCGTTGCTAAATATGCAGCAAGATCTGCAGCATGAAGCTGCTTAGCCATGGCTTCCCCCATCATGTAATCTTCATGGTTTTTAAGCAACCTTTCTTGCTCAGTCCTTTCTTTATCAGAGACCAAACCCCTAAGTTCATCCAGCATTGCAGGAATAGGATCAGATACAGCAGGAATGGGAGTGTCACTTGCAGGGGCAATGGTAACATTACAGTAGCAATGGAGGAGCTACCAGGTGGATCACTATGAGGCTTAGGATCAGCTTTATCAATTCCAGCATGAACATCAGCTGGATCAATGACAGCAGGAATAGATTGACCGTTAGGGGGAACGATAGTACTACCAGAAGCAATGATAGAACTATCAGCAGCAACACCAGTGGAAAGATGACCAACAGAAAGGTCTTGAGTACCAGAAGAAGTAGCACATCAACATGAACAGAAGAATCAGCAGTAAGAGCTGCACTCCTAGATACATGATCCACATCATACTTCTTCACTAGTCTCCTTTTGTACCTGCTCCTTGTACTAATGACTGGAGACTTGGCGGAAATTTCCGAACTTGCTTTGGCCAACAATTTTAGAGGGTCCAAATTCAAAGCAGCCTCACCCTCTTCTGAGTCAGAAAGCACAGCTTTTCTTTTCTTGCTCTTTAACTGATCTTCCAAAGTTGCAACTCTATCAACCAACTTATGGATTGTATCATGAAAATTCTCTTTTGTTTCCTTCACTTCCTTTTCCAAAGCATTCACCTTGTCTCCAAGCTCTTTTTCGGTGTCATGTAACGCAGACTCCAAATCTGCAATTTTCTGCTTATACTTTTCAACTACAGTTGACACAGAGGTGAGAGCATCAAGATTCTCAGCTGCACCAGCAGCAGTACCTGTGGTGTGATGAGTTCGTTGGATCTGGGTGGAGACACATGAGAATCTCCACCAATATTGGTTTCAAACTCAAAAGGCTGCCTAGATGGACTAGGATATGATACCCTGGATGAGGAAGGAACATCAACAGAAGGCATAACTGAGGGTGTTGGTTGGTCAACATGAGGCCCTACTGGTGTGGTCTGGACTATAGGCTCAACTGGGTCAATAGGTTCAGGTGAGGGCGCCCTGGGAGATGGTGGTAACTGGGCTTCAAAGCATTGGATGCACTTGCACCAGCAGCATCTGATGCCCCAGTACCAGCAGGAATGGGTGGATTAGCATCAGCAGCATTGACTACTGCATCACCAGCTGCATCAGCTGTACCACCAGCTGCATTAGCTGCTCCAGCAGGTTCAGCCCCACCAGGCAACATAGCTGGTAAAAGAGGCATATGGTCTCCCACAAATCTAGTCTTCATAGTTGCAAACAATTTAGCAGTCAACTTACCCATGATCCTAGGTAAGGGGTCAGTGGTCTGAACACCTACAATGATTTGTAAGAATCGAGGGTACATGAGGAATTTGGTTTTAACATTATCTATATTCCTTATCATTCCCTCAAATATGTATTTAGACCAATTGAATACCCTCCCATCAGACAAACAAATAAGGGCAGAGGCAATGGGACTAGCAAATTGATCCCACCCACCAGACTTTTTACTAAGGCATTGCAACAAAGTGTGAATAAGAAACCTCCATTGAGGTGAAACCTTCTTCTTTAGAAATGTAAAGTTACCAGCAATTGGATACCCTATTGCTTCCATCCCATCTAAAATCTGCTGCTCAGATAAGTCATACAGCCCATTCTCATCATTTAGCTGAAGATGAACTCGAATAGACTCCTCAGTAATAATGTGTTCTTGCCCATCAATCGTTGCAACTATCTCCTGAGGTCTTCCCACAATCGTTCGAACAACAGCAGTATCCCAAAATTGGCGCACCAGTGAGTCATATACCACCATTGGGCAATGAGTAATAGCAAACCTAAGAGAGGAACCTCTTAAGAAGGAAAGAATCTCATCATATCCTTCACTTCGATCAGAAGATTCAAGAAATCCAACTTTGTTGTGATCTTCTTTGTATTCAAGGGTTGCCATAGTGTTGAATCAGGGATTGAGATGTGCAAATAAGAAGGAATGAGATGTGCAATTGATTTGAGAGACTGAGGTTATTTTGGGAGAGGAATTTAATATTTAGTTCGTGAATACGGTTTCCAAATTTAGCAGCTTTAAATTCTAAATTTATCGCGTAAACTTTTACCAATTTGAATTTAATTTATTCCCAAAATTAATCCCCCAAATTCTTAAACGTCCGCAGCAATGAAGTCAACCAGAGTACCTTTGACTAAAAAACACTACCAGCAGCAACGTTAAGTCAACCGGCAGCAATGAGATGGTCAATCGGCAGCAATGAATGATGTGTGACTAACGTCAAATCCCCAATTATATTTATTATTATATACATACATATACATATACATATATATAAAGAGCAGGATTTGTGGAGCTCCATTTGATCGACACGTGGCTACGTAATTAAACGAAACATGTCCCTATTGACTTAAAGATGAGAAGCCACGTATAACATTGCTGGAGACATTCTATTGGTTGTGTGGATGTGGGCTAGTAGAAAATGTTTGGGCCGAAAGAAAAGGCTAAAGGGGCCTGTTTTGAAGGCAACATTTTTACTAATATTTTATGCATATGTTTCCGAGTCCACCATCTATGTATTATATAGAGAATAAATAATTTAAAAAAAAATGTATATAAATAAATAAATAAAAGGGCGCTCTGTATATCTCCATTTGATCGACACGTGGCTAAATAAATAAAAATAGGCAACTTTATAGTGTATCCCCTAAAAAATAGGCAACTTTATAAAAATAGGCAACTTTATAAAAGGGATAAAAATCTAGGTACCGTGAATATAACACATGCCTTTATAAAATTGGGCAATAAATTATAGTGGCTTTCCAAAAAAAAAAAAGTTATAGGCAGTTGAGCAGACTATCCACATTTGGAAATTTCAGTCGATACTCGCAACAAGTTGACTTGGATAATTTGTGTACCTTTCCAAGACTTTGAAAAGACAAGACAATTTACTTAATGTCTAGTCCAACATGCAAGGTAGGCACGCCAGCTACAAGTTTAGGCACGTGGCCAGACGAATAAGAGTCAGGCAACGTCACTGTTCACACGTGAAACTACAGTGTTTCCTGTTCTATAAAAGGTTATTACAACGAAAGAAGGCGCAACCAACCCCGCAAAAAACAATAAGGAGATCTAACACACACAATCACAACCGTTTTAGAGAAGTTGAAGATGTTATCGTTCTTTTACGACTGGTTCCTGAATAACAATATAAAGTTGCTTACCATATATTATAACCACGGTCTTCACTCAATGACAAAACGTCATTTGCTGATGATCATCATTTACATACTCGTTTATTCAAGCATGTACTCACACATTAAGTGGGTTACCATGCAGCGTCAAGAGGGTCATCTCACGGCCCACACATGTTCTTAAATGACTACTAATAGCACTTAGTCGTTCTTAAATGACGACTAATAACTCTAAACCATAACGCTCTACAATCTAAACTCCCATCCAGTGAAGTAGACTCCCGTTGGCCATCAAGGGTCTCGTTAGAAGAATCAAGGCTCTCGTTGGCATCAAAGTGGTATCACGAAAAGGGAGATGGATAATGAGAAGAGCCCACGCTACTAGGGAGATACAGGGGCAATTCATTGCATAGAGTTAGGACCCGATAAAGCTAAAAAGGCTCCTACAACATCAAACAACAAAGGATTAAAATGATGCCTTCAATTTTTTTGCAGGCCTGACATGGAAAACTTGTAACCATACTAAGTGGTATATACACTTCTTTTAAGCGACTTCTCACCCAAAACACCACATTATTTCGTAGTGTAACTATTTTATAAAACATTGTTGTGTACTTTATTTTTAATTTCGTAGGTTTTAATTTTTTTTTTCTGTTTTGTTCTTTTATTTATGTTATTTGTTGTGTATTTATTTTTAAAAATTCAACGTTTGCTTCCATTTTATAAAAACGTTAGTAAACGATTGTTTGCAAAGTAGAAACAATAAATATATGAACTTGTGTTGAGCATTTACAATGGCAAAAGTCTTTAATGACTTTTTGCATTTAATGCATTAAATGATGCTATAAAAAGGTTTTTGCAAAAACCTATCACTCCAATGCAACAAATTACCCTATCACTTTTTGTATTTAATTATATTCCATATAAATTACCCTTACGTATTTATATTTTTACAAAATGATTTTCAAAAAACATAAATCAATTTTCATATCGTTGTGTATATATTTACTTTTAAAATTTGGCAAACTTATAAAAAACGTTATGCGGTATTTAAAAAATGGGCAACTTTAAAACGGGTAACTTTAAATGAAAGTTAATGGTCACTATATTATTATTTTTTTATTTTTTTTTATTATTTTTTTTTAAACTTTTTTTTTGGGTTGTGAAATAAAATAAAGTTGAAGTACTTTTGTGTACTGTATGTATCGCAACCTACATGGGAAAATTATGCATCGTTTTAAAAACTGGGCAACTTACAACGGATGGTCAACTAAAACTGAGCATCATAAAAATGACTATACTAAATTGGGTAAATTGGTAGTGCCATGTCATAAACATTCTACTGCTGGTAGGCTAAATGTTCAACTGCTTGGTTTAGTTGTTACATGGCCGCCATAACCAATTTTTTTGCCATCACTCGAAAGAACAAACAATATGTTGTTTAAGTATCGACGTTTAATTGGTTTGTCTTTTTGTTGTACAATTCATGGATAAAACAATCAAAATTAATTGGACAACTTAAATAAATGGGCAACGTAAAATGGTGGTGGTTTTACAACTTGGGCAACTAATAATGGGCAACTAAATATGTGATGCTGCTGGTAGCTCTTCCATTGCTACTGGTAGTGACACCCTTGCTCCTCTGGACGTATTCTTGCTTGGTTTTTTTATGTAATAGTCATGAAAAAGAAAATTAACAATTGGTAAAGGTACCTACTTTCTTTTGCAGGAAATTAAAAATAGTTACAATTAAGCTCCTTCGTTATATCACGAATACATGTTATCTCCATTCAATTAGAAAGAAAAGTAGGCAACTTTCCCACTTTTATACACTAGTCATCATTTCCCCATAACTAATTACTAAATGCATACAAATTAAAGGAAACTGCAAAGTTAATACACTTATGGTAATCATATCCTATTTTTAATGATGTTGATGAGGTACAAATGAGACGGGAGCTTGAATATGTTATCTTCAGTTCTAAATAGCTTTTTCATTGCAAATCAACCGGATTTTAACCTAGCCGGCACAAATGTCATTTGTCCTTCCGGGCAGGGCAGCAACAAGGATGAGAAATAAGGGATTTTTATCCTCTTTCCAACCATCTGTCCCCCTTTTATAGCCTCTGATGATCCACCATTTTTCCCTTCAAATATGGTTATTACTAAGACTAACCATATTACACCCTTGGATGTTCCACTCTCATAAACTTACATGGAACTAAGTTCCCAACAAGATTCCACCAGTATTTAACAACTGGTGGTGCTGAGGGGGAGTGAAGGAAAAGCTTGTGGATAGGCAGTTAGAGCAAATCCTCGCACCAGAAAGGTTGAATGTAACTTTCTCGTTTAAGGAGACACTCGACAACAACATGCAGGGGATTTTGATGTTAGGGTTTTGGTAGAGGATGATGGTTGTATGTTATTAGCCGTCATTTAAGAACGGCTAAAAGTTATTAGCAGTCATTTAAGAACGGATCTAGATCATAAGAATGATCCACCCTGTCTGAGACCATTTGTAGGGCCGCTTTAAACTTGTGCAACTGATGAATTAACAAGATATACATGAACACGTGCCGTTTGGACATCGAAAAGACAACGACTCTATGATGCATGCTGGGAAAAATTACAAGGTTACTCCAGTGAGAGCCGATTGAAAGTTATTAGTAGGCTTGGGTTGAGAGCCGATTGAAAGTTATTAGTAGGCTTGGGTTAATTTTGTTGAGGATCGTAATAGGTTATGGATTTCAGACTTGTTACTCTCGTTGAATGCGCACGTTCTGCTTTGGTTGGAAGTGATTTATATAGCGATAAGATTACTGTTGCTTCACTTGTGTATAGTGATCTTATTTGAATTTTGAATTTTTTATGGTTAATTATATATCCACAATGGCATTATTTAATTAACAACAACAACAATAAATGATGAACTGAATAGTCCCTATGCAATCGTTTCGCTTCCCTTCTGAAAGGTTAAATTCATAATGATAAATAATAATAACACAATTTGTAAAAAGTTGGTGTTTTTACAAATGTATTTGTTTTTACCTTAGTTTCGGGTTGAACATATACAATGGTAGAAATTGATTTGAGAGACTGAGGTTATTTTGGGAGAGGAATTTTATATTTAGTTCGTGAATACGGTTTCCAAATTTATCAGCTTTAAATTGTAAATTTATCGCGTAAACTTTTACCAATTTGATTTTAATTTACTGCCAAAATTAATCCCCCAAATTGTTAAACGTCCGCAGCAATGAAGTCAACCAGAGTACCTTTGACTGGAAAACACTACCAGCAGCAACGTTTAGTACACCAGCGGCAATGAGATGGTCAATCGGCAGCAATGAATGATGTTTGACTAACGTCAAATCCCCAATTAACTCCAAACCAACCCAACATTTAATTCCATTAACCTCCCCTTAAGGCTATATAATCCCTTGAAAAATCAATCACAAAGAGTTGCTGCAAACGAACATTTCCTTTAATTTTCAGTTTCCTTTAATGTTTATGTTTTTATTTATGAAGTAGGAAAGTTCCTTACTTTCATTTGTAAATGAATGGAGAGAACATGTATTCGTGATATAATGAAGGGGCTTAATTGTAACTATTTTTAATTTCCTACAAAAGAAATTTGGAACCTTTCCTACTTTCTTTATTTATTTATTAACTTATTAATATTAATATTTTTCATGCCTTTTACAACAAAAAACCAACCAAGTAAACGTCCTTTGTTAAACCACATACTTTGTGTGTAATGATGGTGGGTATAGGGGTTTGGTGTTTGGGTTTATTGGTTCCCGCGAAAAGAAGTACATATTCCTCACGTTGTGCAACTTGTTATAAAAGTCAATTTTGGATAGTGACTTGGTGAATAGTTGGGTCATGTCACGTTGGGCAACTTGTTATAAAGGCTGCTCCCTTCCTGTCCACTAATTTACAGCACAACACAGTTATAAAATTTGGGCAATTATTTATAAAATTTGGGCAACTGGTTATAAAATATGTGAAAGGTTAAAATAATAATAAAAAATAATCATAACACCGTTCGTAAAGAGTAATTGTTTTTTCAAATGTATTTTTTTCCCCTTTGTATGAATTGAACATATAAAATGGTAAAATGGCACCACCAATAACAGTAGAACAAGACAAGTTTCAAAGCGACCAATACAAACCTCAGCAGTAGAAAGTTTTTGTGCCTAGCAGCATAAAGTAGCGAATTAGCAGTCGAATGTCTGGTGAAAGTTCCAATTTTATAAAGTTGCCCAATTTTTTAAGTTGCTCACCTTTTTATTATTGCCCATTAAAAATTTAAACGTTGCCAGATTTTGCCATGTAGGTTGCGCTACAGCTCACACAAGTACATATACTTTACCCATTTTAAGTTGCCCATTTTTTTTGTTGCACATGTTGTAAGTTGCCCAATTTTGTTACCTAGTTATAATGCCTTTTTAAGTTTCCCAATTTTTGGGTTGCCCATCATTTAAGCTGCCCATTTTTTAGTTGCCCATCTTTTAAATATTGCCCATTTTCTTACGATATCTTTCAGCTTATAAATCTTCCCAATCTTGAATAGTGATTTATATAGCGATAAGAATACTGTTGCTTCACTTGGGAATAGTGATCTTATTCGATTTTTGAATTTTTTATTGTTAATTATATATCCACAATGTCATTATTTAATTAACAAGAACAACAATAATTGATGAACTGAATAGTCCCTATGCAATCGTTTCGCTTCCCTTCTATGTTTTTCCAGATTTACATTATCATGTTAGATAGGTGTCATGTTATTGGCCATGTCCAAGCCAATTCTATGTTTTTGCAGATTTACATTATCATGTTTGTTATGTGTTTTATGGTTTCGTTACTGCATTTGTAAGCTGTTTATGTTTGTGATACATATCAAAGACACTCAAAAAGTAAAAACATATAACACATTACACACTGAAAATGTTAATCATAACATCCATTACATTTAATTAAATAGTTGATTTTACAAAAGGAACCCACCATAACCAGTTGATTTTACAAAATCACACTATTTCACGCGCTCATAAATCACACTAGTTCAAACTGTAGCAAATAGCAAAATGATTGATACGTAGCCAAATCAATTATACAAAATATTTCATGCATCCTATCATACACAATAACGAAACATTACTACTTCCAAATTTAACACACTAAAGTCACCATATCATATGCTGGAATCTAACAATAAAACCTTCATGAAAGTTTCTTTATCTTTTCAAGGAATGCCGTTTTTTCGAATGTCCGCAACTGTGCTTCCTTGCAGTCAATTTCTAGTTTTATCTTCAAGGCGAGTTCCTTTTCTTGAACGGCATTGAAGAATGCTGCACTTTCCACGGCACGCAGACTCTTATCGAATTTCAAGTCATTAATAATACCTTGCCTCTTCTCCATACTATCATTCAGATCTTTAATAACATCAAACAGTTTTCTTGCTATTTGAAAATCTCTTTTGGTCTCCTCTTGGATTACAATTAGCCACATGTCTGACATACGGTTAGAGCTTGCTGTCTTTGCTAGTTCTTCTAAAGTTGGCCGATCCATATTTTATTACTTTAGTGGGTGATAGATAATAACGAATATATGTTATGTTGGTTAAGCGTGCCTTAAATACTTAAAAAAGTTAACCGTTACGGCTACTAATTACACTGAACAGTTGTATCGCATCACTACGGGTGTGACTATTGTAAATTCATTGAACAGTGGTGCCCTTTAAAAAAGAAATAAACCATTACGGTTTTTAAATACTCTTGCTTGGTTTGTTGTTTTAAACGCCATAAAAAAATAACAATAAATATAAATAATAAGTAATTAAACAAATAAATACGTAAAAATTGAGGAAACTAAAATGTGAATACACTTATGGTAATCACATACTTTTAGTAATCACATAACTAGGTTGCCCAACAACGAAAAATAGTTTCGCTAATTACCCACCCAGGTTGCCCAAAGTACAAAAAATAAATGGTGTAGTCAGTCGTTCAGAAGAACATGCGGTTCTCAAAGTACAAATAATAAATTGTGCTAGTACATACTCAAGCTACAATGTACCAAGGTTTGTGATAGTTTTTTGTCTTGCGAATGTCGATGTCTATTTATAGTATGTACTTTGTCCCTTTACCAAATTTGGTACATTGTAATTTGACCCTTTGCATCAGTTCCAACCCAGATAAAACTTCCATACAATCCAAGACGCATAAACACATTATGCAACAACTAAACTACTAGAAACGACTGCATTACCCACAACAAAAAGTAAGTATGGCTGTCAATGCTAGAAACCGGAACATACTCCGTATTATGAGTAGACCCATGAAGTGGCATTAAATTAAAACGAACACTACGTGGCAAAAATACCAAACGTTTAAGAGAAAAGGGATGGGATATACTGACCCTCCCCCAAAATGTTAGCCGGACCCTCCTTTTTTTTTCTTTTTTTTTTTTTTTTTTTTGATTTTTTTTTTATTTTTATAATTTTGTTTATATCAAAAAGCTATAAACCTAAAATGCGGAACAGAAAATATAAAGTTTAATAAGTCAAACGCTTAAAACTGTCAAAAATACGGAACAGAAACTGACAAAAACTGTGCTGTGCAGGGAAAAAATAGGGGACAAGTGGGGAGACAAAAGGCCTGCCACCCTTGTCCCCCGTCCGGTTAACAGTCCCCGAAAGAAAATGGGCAACACTTAAAAGGTGGCCAACTTAAAGATTGGGCAACTTAAAATGGTGGGCAATTTTTTAATTGGGCAATTTAAAAATGCATTACAACAACCTTTAAAAATGGGCAACTAAACAGATGTGCAACTAAAAAAATGGGCAACGTAATAAGGCATTTTATATCGCAACCTACATGGCAAAATTAGGCAATGTTTGAAAAAATGGGGAATTTTCAAATTATCGGCAACTAAATATTTGGCAAAATTTTAAACTTGTGTGTACTGTCGAGCGACACTGCTGTAATTTGTCCCTTTACATCAGTTCCAAACCAGATAGAAGTTACCTACAGTCCAAGACGCATAACGAACACTACGTGTCAAATTTACGCAACGTATTAAGAAAATGGGCAATATTTAAAATATGGGCAACTAAAAAAATGTGCAACTTAAAAGGTGGGCAACTTAAACATGCATTACAACAAAGCCTTAAAAGATGCGCTACTAAATATGGGCAACTTAAATACATAGGCAACTTAAAAAAATAAAAATAAATAATAAGTAAATAAACACGTGAAAAAGAGATGAAAGTGACATGTTAATACACTTATAGTAATCACATAACTAGGTTGCCCAACGTCGATAAATATTTGCGCAAATTACCCAGCAAGGTTGACCAAAGTACCAAAAATAAACGGTGTAGTCTGTCGTTCAGAAGAATATGCGGTTCTCAAAGTACAAATAATAAATCTTGCTAGTACATATACTCAATCTAAAATGTACTACCAAAGTTGGTGAAACTTTTTTTTGCTGTATGGATCGATGTCTATTTACAGTATGTACTTTGTCCCTTTACCAAACTTGGTACGTAATTACGTATTTTCTAAAAGATTGTTGTGCACTTTATTTTTTATTTGGTAGATTTGTAATTTTTTTATGTTTTGTTCATTTTTTTATGTTACTGTGATATGGTTTTGTACTTACTAAAAGGTTGTTGTGCGTATTTGGTGACCTATTCTCTAAAAGATTGTTGCGTATTTATTTTTAAAAATACGACATTTTTCCATTTTAAAAGCCTTACAAGATTTGGCTTTTCAAAGTAGACACAATAAATAAAGTAGATGACACATATATATTGGATTCTAATTGCTTATGATTACACCTACAGGTAGAAGTGCCTGTGAACTGTAGAGCAACCTAAGTGGCAAAATTGGGCAACGTTTACTAAAATTGGGCAATGTAAAAAAGATGGGCAACGTTATATTGATGCATCGTTGTGGCTAGACAACATGTCAGTATTTTAGTCGTCAGTCATTCAGAAGAATATATAGGAGTGTCATTAATTATGCCTAAAGTATCAAGTGGCATTAAAAGAAAATGTAACATAAAGTAGATTTCCATTGTCTGCACTGTAGCGCAACGTACATGGCAAATTTTAGAAACGTTTACAATAAAATGGGCATTACTTTAAAAAATGGCCAACCTAAAAAATGGGCAACGTAAAAATATGGGCAATTTATAAATGGGCAACATAAAAAAAGGGCCAACTTATAAATGGCCAACTTTAGATGGCCAGCATTTTAAATTTGCCAAATTTCTGCTGCTGTTGAAGGCGGTTGAGTAGACTCACACCTTTGGAAATTTCAGCCGACATTCTAACGTTGCACCCAAACCACTGTTTGGACAAGATAACTTCAATTATGAAGAACTGGTATGGTGAACCAGTTATGTTGCCAACCCAACTGTACTCTCGTAGGGAGTTGAAACATATTGAACTTCATTGGTGCACTTTTCCCAGTTTGGTATCTTTTATTAGCTTTCCATATTTATTGAGATTAGAATTGTTATATGCTGACTTTTGTTAGGAAGTCAGGAAATAAGATATTTCTCATTGCTGCCGATAGTGTAAGCTGGTTCCTGCCGACAGTTGTGGTTCCTGCTCAAGCTCATTGCCGCTGATTGTTATATTTTGTTTCTGCCGATAGTAGTCATTACTGCGGGTTTTATTGTTAGTTATCCCGTATGTTTACAAAGTTTGTTAGATTTATTTTTAGAAGAGATTCATGTATATCTCTTCACACGTTTTGTTGTAGAACGGGTTAGGGTTACGAGTTGTTGTTAGTATAAAAGAAACACCCGTCTATGAGTTATGTACACCTTTATCAATTTCAATATCAATTATCTTTAGTTTATAATCGATCCATAGAGGATCAAAACCTTCTTGTAGTTTATGCATGTATGGGTTGAATACTCTATGACAATCAACGTCGTATTTTGTTGTTTGCAATTACCTTATTTGTTATTACCAAATACTGTATAAAGATTTATAAAAATTGTTTTATTCCAAAACTTTTAGCAAAAACTGCTTCAAGCAAGACGACATTGGAGTTCAATTGGGTTTTAATGAGCAAAGTAGTTTGGTACCCAAAAGGTGTATTTAAGTTGGCCAAAATAGTTATGGCATAACTATTGTTGCTCTATTGTTATTTTGGTACGTCGGTCGCAAACCATGACAAACATAAACAAGTTAAATAATACAACAGAATAAAAACATAACATAGTACAATTACTAAGTATCTGCTGAAATGATAAACCACTACGATTACTATATAGTAGCCAATAATTTGAAGGTTACATGTTAACGAACGCCTTCCGTTGATGACAGTAACAAGGTTCCAAAGGCGAATGACACTAGACTTCGAAGCCATACTGAAAACTTGTCAAACGACGAATCTGGATCCATAACTTCATACCTTCTCAAACCGGAGGTAAACCTGTTCAGATAAATGTATGAAATTAGTGTTAACGTTTTAACATGTGTAAGTGTACTAGACAATATTTGTGAGTGTCAGTATATAATACGAATGCAATTGAATGATAGCTTAAAATGTAAACGTACTGTACAACGCACGGTCTGGGAGGTTTGCCAGAAGAAGAGATTCTTTGTAAGGAGCGATGTAGAATGAACCAGCATTTCCTTCAATTCCCAAACTAACAAAGTGTCCAACCTGATGATCGTAGACAAAAATTGTGTTACCCAAAATGTTTCGACATTGCCTTCCACTATTGGAGCTTGCCTACTTGTAAAGCCAACCAGCCTAATCGCCATGGGGGTAGGGATGCAGAATAGATTTGAAAATCGTGTTACGGATGCACCATCCACCTCCAAAAGCCATGCGCTGAACAGTGGGACCTCAGAATTCATGATCATACCAGAAAGCACAAGAGAGTTTCCTAGCTCGTGAACAGAAAAAGAAACTGGCATTACCACTTTCAAAAGAGAAGGTATCTCTATGACGTGAAATTGGCGGGTAATCATATCAAAAGAAATCAAAGTGTAATCCTTGTAGGGACCCCCCTTTGCACTATGTAACCTTTCAGTGCCACCCCAATAGATAAAACGACCCACAACTGCCTGACTTTTTCTTTTCAATCTTATTAGGGGACGTGGCAACTCAAAATCTTGGACACGTGTACCAGGTCTTAGTGTTCAATGAAAAGACTGACACATACCAAAAACCAGTTTTGAAAACAGGATAAGATACCTTGACAATTGTCGGGTCTAGAGTGTCCGGACGGACACCAAAACCGAAAGCAATCTTTGAACATTCTATTTGGTTATTGTAAAAAGGGATGAATATGCAAACAGATTTTCTTATGGATGGGTTCCAAAGAACAGCCATCATGTTAGTACCATACATAAAGCACGTAAGGCCGCTAGAAGTGCCTAAAGGCATCATAAATGCAAGGTTTAGATGTGAATCATATAGGGAAATGGTTAAATTTTTAGCTACAGATGTCATAAAACCTGTATGACCCTGATCAAATGTTAGATTAAAAAGACACTCATCATTGGGACGAGCACCGTATGAAGTGATGAAGATTTGTGAATCTATGATTGCCTTCCATATCTTTGAAACACTACGTATCTGGAGTATACCTTTAAGTGGTACCCTATTCAAGATATCTATTTGAACATCCAAAGGTATGTTGTCAGACATAGTTTAAATAGTTTCGAGCAAATGGGTGGGCTATAGGTAGGATGTATAAAGTTGTTGTGTATGAGAAGGCAATGGCTAAAATGACACACATATATATTTGTCTCATTGATTATGATTGCACCTGTTAAGTGGCATTAAATTAATAATTTTAAAGCAGATGTACGAGTGTGTACTGTTGCGCAACCTAAATGGCATATTTAAAAAGATGGGCAACTTTAGAAAATAATATAAAAAAAAAAAAAAAAAAAAAAAAAAAAAAAAAAAATCGGGAATTTTTAAAAGGGAAAAAGTTATAAATACATAATGTACTTTTAAAAAAAACTCATTATGCTCTATGAACTATACATATTGTCATTATACATAGCATTTTTGCTATGTATAATGACAATATGTATAGTTCATAGAGCATAATGAGTTTTTTTTTAAAGTACATTATGTATTTATAACTTTTTCCCATAGAGCATAATGAGTTTTTAAAAGTACAAAAATGAAAAATGCTATGTATAATGACAATATGTATAGTTCATAGAGCATAATGAGTTTTTTTTTAAAGTACATTATGTATTTATAACTTTTTCCCTTTTTAAAACATGGGCAACTTAAAAAGATTCTGCTGCTTCTAAAACTTTTTACAAATTTTCATGCTGTTTTGCAAATTTTTGTAAACTTGCTGCTTGGTTTGAAAGTTAAGGGACTGTTTTGTAACTTGGCGCCAATATAACCCGAATTAGAATCCGAATGGTAATAAATCACAATTGGATCACACAATTCACTTTGTGCGCACAAATTTCACTTTAATACAAAGCCTAACACACCTGTTATCATCTGATTGTCGGTACCCCCAAATTGAAAACCCTAATAAACAATGGCGGAAAGGAAATACTCAAGCAGCCACAATCAGGTTGCATTTCTTGAAAAGGTCCCAGGAGCTGAAGCATTTGCTGACGTTATTGACTTTCTTAATGCTACTCACCTTAGGTATGCATTAACAGAAAATCCCACTATATACAAATCCCATATGGAACAGTTCTGGTCCACTGTTAGGACCCAAACAAAAAAAATGGTGAACAGAATTTAATGGCTATGGTAGATGGCAAACGGATAATTATTTCTGAATCATATGTAAGAAAAGCTCTTAACTTTTTAGATGAAGAAGAGATAATTTGCCTTGAAAATGATGTAATTTTTAAAGAACTTGAGAATATGGGTTATGAGAAGAAAAAGGATGTTTTAACGTTTTATAAACCTCTTCTCTGCCCACACTGGAAATTTCTTATTCACACCATTCTCCATTGTCTGAGTCCTAAAACTACAGCGTGGAATGAGTTCAGTTCAAGGCAAGCATATGCTATTATTTGTCTGGCCACAGGAAAACCCTTTAATTTTTCGGCTATGGTAATGGATGGCTTCAAAAAGAATGTTTCAGGAGAACATTACATTTACCCTAGGTTTTTGCAATTGATTGTGAATAAGCAACTATCAAAGCCTAAGATTCATAAAAGGACCTACAGAACTCCTATGCTTAAAAGGAAATTATTTTCTTATTTGAAAAAAAGTGGAAAAGGCTTCTCTGGGACTATTACTCCATTGTTCCCACATATGTTGCAATTGGCTGCCAGTCAGGGTCAATGTGCTGAAATCACAACACCTACACATCCCACACCCACCTCTGAACACTCATCATCTCACCCTCATAATACCCAAACACCTAGGATTTCACTGAATAAGAACACAGATTTTCATCAGACCAGTGTTAGGATAGATGCAGATGAGGCTGCCACAGGTGTGGGAGGTGGAATGATGGAAGGGGCTAACACTACTGATCCTGGCTTAGTAGGTGGGCAGGTAAGTGTTAACATAAGTAAGACCCTGAACATGGCAACACCAACTGTGCAAGGTTCTCATGAACCTGAATCAAATGATGAAAATCCCAGTCAAATGGCAAAAATGGGGAGCTCAGGTGATCAACCCAGGTTTCATACTGACTTTGAACCCAATGATTCAACTGTCAGGGAAGGTAATACATCTAGACGTGATGAGGGTAGGAATGCAACTGATGAATTGAGGGACACCCAAAATGTACAAGATGACAATTCCAGTGATCAGCCTGACGGGGCAGATAAGACTAGCCTTATGGAGGAATACATGACAAGATGTAGGACACTAGAATCACAAGTTCTTGATCTCACACAAACAGTCAAACAAATGAAGATGAGAATTAACCTTTTCAAGGGAAGGCAGAGGTCTAGAACAAGGGTATTCAAAAGGCTCAAGAAGGCTGGAACGGCACATAGGGTGAGCTCTCCTGAAGGTTGTCCTAGCAATGAGGGAAATGATCAGGTTGATATGGATGTGGATAGTGGTATTGGGGCTAATCTAAAGACTTCAAATGCTGAGCAGTTGGTTAAAGATTCTACTGATGAGGTAATTAAACCTACTGCTAGTACTAGAGATCCTAGTCCTAAGTTTGAACCTTCTACTGCTGAAGATGATGATGTTAGCTTGGCTCAGGTGGTCGTCCCACTAAATACTAGCAAATCATCAACACCAAAACAATCAACACCACCAACAGAATCACAATCACAAACACAACCTACATCAGCAGCTGAACAACAACCTCAACCACAACTCCAACCAACAACTAATCAGACAAATCCGTCACCGACACTTCCTAGAGCTCCCGACAAAGGAGTTACCATAAGAGAACCTACTGCTGAACAGAAATCATCATCACCACAACAACAACATCCATCACCACAACCAAAACAATATGAACCTCAACATCAACCAAAATCAATATCACAAACTCAACCTATAACATCAAAACAAACAACTGCATCTACAACAAAACAACCAACTACAAAACCTGCAATTCCAAGGGTTCCTGTCAACTGTGTAAGTATAACTATTAGAGAACCCACTCCATATACGAAACCCACACAACCACCTACATACACTGTGGAAGCCAAAGGAAAGATGATGGAAGAGTTAGAAAATGCTCATGATTCTGCATATGTCCCATACCATCGTTGGCCAAAAGAAATTCAAGCAATACATCCAGAACGGGCTAAGTTTGAAGAAAGGTTCAATTCTAGGGATGATGTACAGGGTAAGTCTACAATTGGTGTCAAAGGATCTGGGAAAGGCAAAGAAATGATGGTGGAAGAGTCTGAAAAGGCACATGGTCATCTTTCGGCAGAAGAGATTAAGGATAAACCTGATGCAGACGAGGCTAACAAACCTAATGCTGAAGAAGTGGAGGAGGATAAGAAAAGTAAGGAAAAAGAGTCAAAGGCTAAGTCTACAATTGGTGTGAAAAGAACTGGGAGAAGAATGAAAACGATGGCCAGAAGGAAGAAGAGAACTAGGCGAGTGGTAGTGAGTAGTTCAGAAGGCATTGATGAAACAGGGTATAAAAAGAAAGAGACGGTTGATTTACAACTGGTGACCCAGGTTGTGTCTGATGATGATGACCTGTTTGAGGATACTGCTCCTTCGGCAGTTAAATCTCCGGTTATTGGATGGAAAGCTGGTTATGATGGGAAAGTTCCTTGGTTTGAGATACGCAGAGTTGCTGGAAGAATGCAAAGGTTTAAAACAATTCCTCAAATGCTTAAACACATTGACCAAAAGGATTTGGTAAACCTGTCGGCATTAATGAAGAACAAGTATGGAAATGGAAAACCAACAGATGAGCTTGATAGAGTGCTTTGCGGATATCTGACGACCATGTTTCAAGCTTCTGTCCAAGATAGTATGTTTGTACAAAAGGGTACAAGTACGTAGTGTTTGTTAAGTTGATTACCTTGAAGGTTTTTGTAACCCTGTTACTTCCACCATAACCGTATACATATATTGAAGTGTTTGTTGACATAATTCATTTGTTTACATAGTCTTCTTCTTACCATTGAACGATACATTCCGCATAGTGTTTAATATTGTGTCAATTCGATAACAGTTTGTTAGGAATTATTAGAATAATGTTTATTTTCATTGCTGCTGTTAGTGTAGTTTGATTCCTGCTGGCAGTGTTGGTTTCTGCCGGTCATGGTTCCTGCTGGTAGCATTGTTTAGTTTCTGCTGGCAGTGTTTGTTACTGCTGGTCATGGCGTATTTTTTGTATGTTTGTTAGAGTTATTTTAGGAACAGAAACATACGACATTGTGTTTTGCATCCAATTCCAAAGAAAATAGTTAATACAAGATCCATAGAGGATCAAAGTCTTTTAGTCATTGTCTTCTTCAACTCTTGTGTTTAGTTTCCGCATAAGCACAAGTTTATTATACAGAGATTCTCATAGTAGTTGCCTTGTGTTTAAATAAGCTATGTACAAGTTCTTTTGGCTCAAAGATCTATCAAGAGGCACGATCCTACACAGTTTCTACACATATTGTTTTACATTCATATCTAAGATAATTAACAAAGATCTATCAAGGGCTCATCTGGGATCAACACCAAATCACAAAGTTTTTTCTTGAATTAAACTATCTTATTCCTCATAGCTTGACACTGATCATAGATTCTTTGTAGTAAATCCTTAACCACATCCGATTGTTGTTCACACCTGAGTTTTGAGGTAAGCATCACCCTTAAGACTTCAAAACTCAGTGGATATTCCAATTCAGCTAACATGAAGATATATACTCCACTCTGTGTTGACAGATGATGCACATTGCAGGAACTATAAAACTCCCATGTCAGATATTGATGCAGTTGGTGAAATGCACTGATGCAGTAGGTGCTTGTATGTAGCATGAAATGCACAGGTGAATCCTACTGCTGGTGAAATTGAAGCTGCTGCTGTTCCTACCTAATTCAAATTGTTGGGTTACATGTTATTGACCGGTTACAAACAACAACGATTACTAGATAATAGTAAATTGTATTTTGGGTTACAGATTTTTAAATCAACTCTACTACCTTTCAAATACCATTAAACATTGTTTATTAACTCCTTGTGCTTCCAGAAGTATTGAAGCATCCGCTCACGGTATGCTACCGCTGTTTGAAGCGGGTCATCTACTTCCAGTGGTTGGTTGTGGCACAATCTGTATAAAATAATACATACCCATACACCGCAATCGCCATATACGTCTGCTTGTTTCGGGACTGCAGGACACTGGTATGTTATTTTATATTCCTCGGCTGATATGCCCTTGCTCGCCAATATACCCTGCTGAACCAGATACATGGTAAGTTGTTTTGGCAAAATTCTTTTCAAAGTTCTCCACCACCGTGCACCATTGCCATGTACCAACCCAAGAGTGTCATAAAATGAAACAACACCACTACGTAGGTGAAGCTCAGCGAGACACCAGTGTTTATCAGGTTCATTCACGGGGAAATAAACCTAATATAGACAAAGAAATGTACATATTAATATGCATACACTTAAAATTATATTTAAAAAGGATTGTGGCAAACTAACCTTTTCAACATCTCGCCAAGCCACAGGGTAGCTTGTTCCATCTGAATAATGACTGTACATCTGACCAGCCAAGATATGTCGGGCGAACAGAGAACCTGCCAAGGTCCAATCAGCATTGCTTGGTCTAAGTGACCACATAAGGTCAAACCATATATCCAAGTGCTGTGTACACAAAACAAAAATTATAAAACTTATAGTGGTTACTCAATCAAAAGTATATACAAATGTATTTGACCAGATAGTGATGATGGTTCCTTACATAGTCATACAGCCAACCGCCTTTACAATCTTCAAGACATGCCAACGCTAGCCAAAATTTCATATCAGAAACAATGTTACGACCGCCCCATGGAAACTTATAGCTTTTTGGTTTTTTTTGCTTTAAATAAACACGAAGCGAATCAGGCACAGACACCTTGTCCTTTTTCAATTTGGGATGTCGAGTCAGATCCTAAAATAAACAAATAAATGATTAACAATAAACGAATCATAATATTGTTAATTTAAGAATAACAAATCAGACTACCTCTACAAAAGGATCTGGGTTGGCCGAATAGAACTCAGTAATTGACCGAGTTCTTGGGTTTCCAGATACGTCCTGAAAAGACACATACCATATATTAGCATAGGCCAACCAGATAGTGATTTCAGTATCAATGTTTTACGGTGCTTTACATCTAAAATGACTATAGGCTCAATCAACTTCTTTCTGCAAGTAGCTGCTCTTGTCAGTCGTGCGGATTGGACGTTCTCTGAATTCAGAGATTCAAAAAACTTATCGTGCTTTGATTTAAAGGCTTTAGCCACTAGAGCAACTTTATGCGCATTTTTTTTCTTTTGGATTTTCTTCTTTTTACGTTCAGAAAAAACAGAGTCCAAGCAAGGTTTGTCATTGGGACCGACCACATTTGCAAACCCATGGTTGGTGAGTGTTTGTTGAAATGGTGTTGTTTGCTCTTCCTGCATAGCATAGGTTGTAATTAACACCGACCACAAGACATAGAAAGGAACAATTATTAACCTTTTTAAATTTAAACTAAACCAAGTACCTCAACATATGTCTGCAATGGGGTTGTTTGTTCTTTATGCACGCAAATAGCATTTGCATTCTCAACACCCTTACCATTTTCATTATCAAACGGTACTTCTTCTAACGAAACACTAGTGACATCCGCTCCGTCGTTTATATAACTCATGACATCATCATACACCACCGGATGATACTGGTACAATAAAGATGTATAAATAAATAGGCAAACAAGGAAGGTTGTATTTTGCAAAAGTATTTTTTTCAAGATAACATACATCACCGTAGACGAAGGATGTTGTTTGATTAATGTCCTTCTCATGGGATGCCACAACTTGATTCGCAGGTTGATGATGATCAAGAGTAGGGAAGTCAGGAGTAACCCCTAATTCACATGCTTTTACAAGAACGTCCATCCCACCCACCTGAGATTCGTTGTAGCCTTGCTGCCCAACATCCATGTCAATTTCCATGTGATGGGCTGCAACACTGGTCGTAACACCAGTATCAGCCTCACAAGCTAATGGCGTGGCCTGTAGTTGACAAAATAATACAACATTTAATGAATTAAATGTACGATTAAAGGGTAAACATTAACGGGGAAATGAGATACTTATAAACGTATGCCAAAAAAACACAAAGTAAAAGTAAACCTTTAAACAAACAGGATTGTCAACTTCCATTGGATGCGCATGATCGACATCATCATCAGCATGATCATCATCAACATCTCGGCGCGTAACACCATTATCAACATCATCTTCCAACGTGATGACGGGGTCTGTAGTTGACAAAATGAGATAAGTGTAATACTTAACGAGGAATTGATCTTCGTATAATGTTAGGAGAATAAAACATATAAGGTGAATACAAACCATGTAAATATCAGGGTTGACATCAGACTTGACTGGAAAATCTGGATCATCGGTGTTTTCGTTAATAACTGTCTCTAACTCTGAAAATTTTGTTTTCACCTTCTGAAGCAGCTCGCGAATGTCTTGTTTAGGGACAGACGCTACGTGCTTCGCTATCAACGAAATATCAGTTTGCAAATCAAATATCTTGCCCAAAATAGGATTTGTTCCAAAATTCTTTTCATCTTGGCCTTCGCCTGATTGGACACCTTTTGCGTTTTCAACATTATTTTTATCTAAAGTTTCTAAACTTGGTGCTTCATGTTGATCGTCTGCGCTACCAGCTTGTTGGTGATCCTCTGATCTACGAAGTTGGTTGTCATCGTCTGCGCTATCAGGTTGGCGGTCATCCTCTGCGCTAGCAGGTTGGTGATCATCCTCTGCGCTATCCGGTTGTTGGTCTTCCTCTGCACTTGACAGGTCTGAATCAGACAAACCCTTTATAAAGGGGATGCTGGCAATACACCACGGTTGTCTCAATTCGCGTTTGGTGGCATAAAGTGCCTTAATAGGAACTGACTCCTAAAAAAACAAATAGTAAATAACTTTGTATGTGAACAAATTTAAATAAGGGTCCAACAAATTAGCCTTCAAAGATAGTGCGGTGCTTACCGGTCCAAATAGTGTTTTACGGTCTGATCTTCGCAACTTTTGACATTTAGACCAAGCAAGACCTCGTGGAATGACGTTCGTGTCTTTCGCCCACCAGTTGCCGCTTTTAGGAAATGTCTCCAAAATCCATATCTGAAATATGTGGTTGTTTAAAATGTATATAATGTGGAAAAGAAAAATGTTCAAACTGCAGGTTATTACCGTGTTCAAAACTATATATTCAATATATATCTAATACAAAAAACCTAGTAATGGATAGAAAACAGATACAAACATTTTGTACACCGGATACATATATATAACAATAGTATTGAACTTTAGTACAGAGTAGAAAGTATGGCATACCTTGAAAGCCCAAGCAAAACCGTATAGATTGTATGTCGCATTATAATATGGGTTTTTTTCCAACTTCTCCAAATGAACTGGTCTGTGTCTCTCAACAACATTCACAGTCCTTTGATAAAATTTATGCCACATGTATTCACCCCAGGGAAAAACGTTCCAAGCATCAAAGTCCTCCACCAAAGACAGTATATGATTAGGGATACAATTCCTTTCTTCAATACCCATAAACACCAACATAGCAACTATCAAAAGACACAACCTAATAGCATCCTCATCCGAAAGAGCTAAGAACCTATTTGGATCTTTAACTAGTTTCAAACAATCACTGCCATATACAGATTTTATACCATCTGTCTTTTTTTCTGGAAATACGCGGTCACGAAATGCATTTGCTTTATTTTTATTTTTACAAACTTTCCCAAATCGAAACCCTGTTATTAAACAAAATTCCTTACGCCCGAACTCTAACAAATCATCCCCAATTTTGAACTGCAATGGTGGGGAATCGGACGATATGTTAGAAACTTTTACCTGATGTTGTAAAACAAAATGCATCAAAGGGCAGTCATTATCGCAAAACCGAATATCCAACCACGGACCAAAGACTGTGTTTCTAAACAACCTTTCCCGCTTTTTATCCTTCGACAAAATATCTTTGATTTCTGTAAGCAACTTCACTGTAGATCGAACAACGATTTTACAATGGTACAACCGAATCGGCATATCGAATTACAGGGTGTTAAGGAATTATGATTTGTTACTTGTGTGATGCTTTGTCTATGGAAAAGAAGCTGTTTGTGTATTGATGTGTTTTCTGTAATGAATTGTAATCGAATTATCGAATTACAGGCTAATATATTTAAAAAAAAATGCCTAATTTTAATGCACGTAAAATGACCAAAATATCCTTTTGTTCATGTATTTGTTGCCCAAAATTCAAAAGTTGCCCAAAATACAATACATCCCTTATACATCGTAGCAACAGTTGTTGAGGTACTCTGGTCGGTGACGTGGCGTCCTGTGGTCCGTCGGATCAGTTGCCCTGGGCTAAGGGGGGAATTTTCTGTGAGCGGGCCGATACTCTTAGCACTTGGGCAATCGGGCTATTTTAGTAATTATCCCTTTTTTTTACTAAGATACTTTTTACTGGTATTCACTCATATTAGGATCATCTTAGTCCACTTAAACCAATAGGATAAGCATTTCCCACCAAAATTCAAAATTCCTCAAAAATAACTCAAGATGCCTTTCTTCACAAAGGAAGGAACCCTATATTTGGTTCTTTGCCATCTGTGGGTCTCTGACCTTAAAGATCTTGCAATGATTGCAAGACATTAACTGCATATCCTTCTTCTTTCACTCAACTCATCTCATTAGGTTGACTTTGGTGATTAGACAAGCTTCTTTACCACTTCCAAATCATTAGTAACCACCATTTTCGTATGGATCAACATCAAATCTAAACACACTCTTCCATAATGCTTCTATTCTATAAATTAGCACCTCCAAGATATACATTCCTCACACCTTCACCATCACTACCTGTGATTTTTAGCATCTCATAAGCATTCTTCACAATGACAAAATCAACCAACTCATCACCCTCCTCAAGACCACCTAGAAGAACCGCAAGGATAAGTGTCAGACCTTGTTGTTTTGTCAACTTAACTTCATCATCAACAGACTCTTCACCCCTTACCATCTCATCACCTATCAGAGATGAAAACTTCCTCACTTTAACCACTCCAACACCTCCACCAAGATCTCCTATCATTGTAACTACTCCACCACCAACCAAAACACCAATAGCCACCATACCACCTCCTGCTCCATCTCAACCACCCAAATCACCATCACCTCCCAAGTCTCCAAAACTTAAACCCATAGAACTCTTTGCTACACCACCAACCTCACCACATCCATTTTTGGACAACTTGGAGGACTTGCCACCAAGATCAACAAATCCACCACCTCTTCCGTCTTTTGCTTCCATTGAGCGTATCGCTCATGAACAACTACGGGCATCTTTTATGCCCAATGAGCCTTTTAATTGTGAACCATCTCAACCTCAACCTCTACTTTTTCATCCCATTTATAGGGAAATCCATGGCCCACTCTATGGAGACCAAGCTCCACCACCTCAACAACCTCAACCCTTTTCACCTACTCTTAGGAACATTGACGAGTCCATGTGGATTGATCCTCCACAAACTCAGGAAGAAATCAATGATAAACTAGACCACCTCTATGCCTTCTCCAACATGGTGGATTCTCACCTCCATGAAGCTATGCAACTACCAACCACCTTGCTTTCTTCAATCATAGCTCCACCAAATTCCAACAACCAATCAACCAATGTTCCACCACCACCACCAACAAATGAACCTAGTCTACCTCCAAACTTTCCCCGACATGATTGCTCTAATTGTGAGAGAACCGCTAGGATAAGTGAAAGAACCAAAATTATGGTTCATCAACTCCAAGATGAAATGAGGTTCATCCTCAATCACATTCTAGAGCGTCTTAACGCTCTTTCTCATCCTCCACAATAGATGATCACATTTAGAGCTTCACATCTTAGGACTCTTTATTTCTAAGTTATTTTTTCTATTCTAGGATTTTTTTTTTCTAAGTTATTTTTTATTTTTGCATTTCCTTTTACAACATCGCCATTATTGTCCCATTTTATGACTTTTGTCATAAAATATTTTACTAATGAATGATGTTTATTAATGTTTGTGTGTTGGTTGTGACTTTTTCTTGTACATTATATCCATGGTTGGTTTGAACTATTTATCACTAACCTTTGTTTTGTAGCACTCAAAATCCATGCATCTTATACTTGGCACCCTAACTAGGGGGAGTATTGACCAAGGGGAAGCTAATCAAGCTCGGGCTTGCACTACATTCCGCTACGCCTTTCTTCTTTTTGTTTCGACAAAAAGGGGGAGAAAATATTAAACTTAAACTAACACATTTTATACAATTTAAACATCTACATAGATTTAAAAAGTTGCTTAAAACTAGTTTAATCTATATTTTTAAAGACTTGCACTTTATTTATCTCATTACTTAAAAATAAACTTTATGTTTTGTCCTCAACAAAAAGGGGGAGATTGTTAATACAAATATCACCTAAAAACGTTATTAATATTTTACGATCTTTGCTATATTTTGTTTACGACAATTATAAACTTTATTTTAGCAAAACATAAATATAGTTAAGTCTTTTACATATATTAGTCACAAGTCTTTTGTAAATACAAAGTTAAAACATCACTTAGGTAATATATATATTTTACAAAGTATACTTTCTTGTAATAATTAATCTAAAATGAAAATGTATGTTTACATCATGGCATGCATCATCTTTGAGATGTTTGGAAGATATGATGTATATCTTGTTTAGATTGTTACTCAAAGAATCATGGAAAAATATGAAATCTTGTAGGATACTAAAAGATATCTTGGAAAGATTTTTGTAGATTTTCTGACAGGGTTGCGCGGAACCAAATGGTTACACGGACGGAACCCATAATTTGGTTTCGTCCCATCCGTGGCTTGTTGAGGCATTTTGCCTATAAATAGCAAGCCACACATTGTTGTTTACTCACCACTTACAAGCATAAACAACATCATATATTCTTTTATTCATATCTAACTCATTCATATTTCATTTTAGTGAACTTCTTTGTAGCAAGAAGATCAAATATTACAAGCTTCAACAAAACGTTGCAAGGCTTGTTAGTTTGTCATTGTGTGAATTATTGTTATTCATACATCATTGTTTGTACCAAACTCTCATAAATCTCTGTAGTGATCGGTTAGTATTTTAGTCCTCAAAATACGTAGTGTGACGGGAGTGGTTGTGCCCTTGTAAAAGAACTTGACATCTAGCTTTGTGTCGAAAATATTGTAAGCGACGTGTAAAGGTTTTCTCCGCCAGATAAAGGAGCTTGTTGACTAGTGAAGAAAACTCTCAAGTTGGATACTCGGGGAGTGGAGTAGGGCAAGGAAAAAGAGTCCTTGTAGACCGAACCACTATAAACACTCGTGTTGTGGTTTGATCGTTTCTTTCTTGCACTATACTTATTTGTTATTTTGTTTGCATACATTAAGTCATTTCATACAAACATAACAAAGTAAAAGAAATTAAAAACGTTAAAACTATTCAACCCCCCTTTTAGTTTTTCACAGGTTTCTTTTGGTGATGGTTATGGTACTTTGAATTGTGGTTGTGTTTGTTGTCATTCAAAGAATTGTGTTTGTGATGGTTATGGTTGAAAGAATTGTGGCACATTTCTTTGGTGTTGGAAATTTTGGAATTGGTTGTTGATTTGTTGGTTTTGATGATACATTTGTTGTTGATAAATTTGTTCGGGTATCATTTGGTTGATATTATATTGCGTACCATACGGAGGAAATGGAGTCGAGGAAGAAATTGAGTTTTGTGACGATGGGGTAGACGGGTTTGAGGAGGATGAGTGTTGTTGTGGGTTAGTGATATTGACAAGCGAAGTAAAAAAACTCGTCGGTTGGACCTTGAGACACTTTTTTTGTGTGTAGAGATATTGAAAGTAATGTGTTTTTGGTAGAGAAATGTGTGAATATTTTTGTTAAAATGTGGTGTTATTTCTAGAGTGTAAAAAGGGTTGAATTAAAAAAAAAAAAAAATGAATTAAAAAAAAAAAAAAAACCAAACCGAGGAACCAGCGGGCTGCAAAGTGGCAAGCGAGTGTGGTGTCATGGCTAGGCTTCGGCGGCGCCGAAAGTGTGCCACATGTGTTTCAGCGAGCGAATTCGCCATGGTACCTAAAGCTCTAAGTTTGCCTTTTAATGCATTTTTGTTTGGAAAACGTATAAGTAAGGTGTAATGGAGACCCAACCCTGCGGCAACTTTGGGAGAACACATCCCCCACTCGATTTTTTGGTTGGTTGGGTCTGCAAAGCGACCTTTGGAAATGCAAAGGTTTGTGCGTGTGAGTTTCTTTTAATTAAGTTTTATGAGATATGTTTTTTGTTGTAACCAGGTTTGCCTTATTACGGACATTTGGTCTTAGAGAGAGAAGTTGAGGTGGCACTAATGTGACGAGCTGGTCTGGTCATCCATAGATTCAACATAGTCTAAGCAACTCGAACTAAGCTATTCACCACGAGTTATATTGGCTAATAGCGTAGGTTAAGAGGAATTTGAGATCGGATTCGGAAACTATTGATTTGAGCTCTTGAATAGTTATGATATGCATAAAACTTTATATTTTGAATATGTATATACATTTACTGTATAAAGATTGATTATAAATTAAAACAATTTCAAAATGTGCCATGATAATATATGTTTAAAGCATTAAATGAACTTAAATTAACATATTTAAATATAAGTTGATATTATTATTATTTTTAAAAACTTTTTTAATTTGTCAAGCTTAACATTGTTTTACATGAAAACTAATTTAATGTAAGAAATAATTATGTTTGATTAGAACTTCTAAAATTATCCTTGACACAAGTTAGAAAATTCACAAATTGAATACCATTTCAAAATGTCTAATAAATAGGATATTTAAATTTTAATTTACAACTCTGCTAAGATATAACACCTATCTTTTATAAAATTAGCTGTAAGCTGTAAACTGTAGGCTGTAAGCTGTAAGCTGCAAAGCTGTTAAAATGAGCTACAAACTATATCTTTTTTTTTTAATAAAAGTGTTTGGTAAGTTAGTTGTTAAATATAATTATATGATGTAAAATGACCAAAAAAGGACATATCTATAATTGTAAACTAATGTTTGGAGGGTATATCAGTAATTTAAAGTTTTAACAGCTCCAAGATATTTAAAAAGCTTCATGAATCAGCTTTTCATTAAGGAGCTATTTGTTTGAAATAAAAGCTTGAAGTTAAAGTATCCAAACGGAGCTACTTAGTTTAGATGAGATTATTTTGTAACAAAAAGCTAATAGCTCCCCCAAAAAGCCCCTACCAAACTCTGCTAAGGCCCTGCTAAGATATAACACCTTCTTTTATAAAAAGAAAATAAGGCTAGATAAAAGTTTGAATTTAGCCAATGTAATCTCCAACTCGACTTGGTAAATACTTTGAGCTCGTTTTTATTTCTCTACTACAAGTACAACTCGATGAAACTCAACTTAAGCAAGCTCAAGCTCAAGCCAATCTCAAGTACCTTGATAAAATTTCGACCTTTGGGACCTTGCTCATCCATTTTATGTAATTTTAAAACTAAAGATCACAGCTGAAAGAAACCATCGATCTTATGTACGTGTAAAATGAGTTGTTACGGAAAACTTGGTTGATACGATAAATATACTCCTTGACCCAAGCTCGAGCTTATACAATAAATAAAGGTTTGTCACACTATCAAATAGAGTTCACCCATACCTTAAGGTGGTTGAGTCGAGCTTGAGCTTGGCTCAGTTTGAATACGGGACAGATCCGAATAGTGATAATGAGGTCGTTTCTTCTTTATCAGAAAGAATTATCTAGAGTTAGAAGGGTAATTTGCTGACATGATTTGGATGATTTTTTGAAGAGAAATGATTTGCGCACTTTATTTTTTGATTGAGATATTCAATTATATGCATTAAACTGTTGTACTTTGCATATACACTGCTTTAACAAGTTGTACATATGAGTTGCAAATCAAAACATAATATGTGCAAATCATTTTCCTTTTTTGAGACTTTTCGAAAAGGAGAGTTTACGAGTAATTTGTACATAACCAATACATAATTAGTAAAAAAAAAAAAAAAAAAAAAAAAAAAAAAAAAAAAAAAAAACTTCCAATTTTGCAACTTTATTTTCCGCCCACAGAATAATTAATAGGATATATTATTGTAATACTCAGAAGTTCTTCTTGAGTGGATATCTTTTTTGTTAGATATCTTGGGTGGATATCTTTTTTGTTAGACTAGTTCTTTAGGGTGGATATCTTTTTTGTTAGGATATCTTTTTATGGTCACACTACTTCAAATTACATCTCAGTGTCACATCAGTTTGCACTCTCTCACTTTTCACCTTCAAAGGTCACAAGTGAAAACCCCCTCACCATTCATTAAAATACTCACTTTTATACAAATATACTTCACTAAATACCACACACACTCACAAACCAAATAATAAATAATAAAAACACAAAAGGCTACTTTTGCACGTTTTCCTCTTAGGTGAGCGTGTCACCTTTGGGCGTGTTTTTTTCTTCTCCTCACGCAGCACAACAACCCCCCACCCCCCAACCCCCCAATGGGGTCACTCATGAGTTTGCTCGGTTGCTCCATTTTGCTCTCCCTCACGCTCCGACTATGAGTAGTCTTATATACAAATCATCTCTGGAAATACTAAGGTATTTCTATTTTTAGTCATTTAGTTTTATTGTAGTGGCTCATCTCATAGGGGTCAGGATTTGACGCAGACGGAAATTTGAGATAAATAATCGAACCTGTTGATTCAAAAGAATGCCAGGAACAATTCTTCTAATATTCGTTGATTCAAAAGAATACCGAAAATTAGGGTTAATGCAGACTATCACACAATGATAGAAAGAAAATCAACTTTGTAATATCATAAAAACTGATCAAGTTCTAGGTTTACATGAACATAAATAATGCAGCAAAATTCGAATGGGCCAAAACAAACAAGTGGGCCGAAAGTTATAACAAAAAGAAAATCCAAATAAACCCGAAAAACATAGAAAAAAACCCATAAGTAATAGAAAACGGCGTTTTTAGGCCCGAAGGCTGACCCAACGCTACGGCAGTTTGTAGCTTAATGCTCTTCGTTCCAACGGTCGTTTTGACTAGACACACGTCAAAAACGGAGTCCTGTAGCAAAAGTTATGCCCAATTTAGTGAAGCCCCTTTAGAAGCTCTATCTTGGGCCTCTAAATATAACAAAGCCTTCTCTTCAACACTTGGGCCTGCATCATTCCCTCCTGGGTAGACAAAATTCGTCCTCGAATTCACAACAAGATCATCATCAGAAGAATCACCATGATAAGGCAACAAATGTTTCACATTAAACACATCAGAACAACGAATATGGCTAGGCAGCTTGAGACGATATGCATTAGAATTCATTTTCTGCACAATTTCAACAGGACCTATCTTCTTGGCTGATAGCTTATTATACTCTCCAACTGGAAAACGATCTTTAGTCAAAACAGCCCAAACAAAGTCACCCTCTTCAAAATCAACTTTCCTACGCTTTTGATCAGCAGCTTTCTTGTAATTTGCATTAGATTGAACCAAATTATCATGAACAGCTTTATGAACTTCATGTAACCCTTCCACAAAATCTTGGACTTTCTTTGGAACAGAGCCAGTAACAGGAAGTGACATTAGATCAAGTGGTCCCCTAGGCTGAGACGAATAGACAACCTGAAATGGACTAAATCCAGTGCTCCGATTAACAGCATGATTATGAGCAAACTCAGCTTGGCACAATTTCTGATCCCATGCTTTGACATGATCCCCAACCAAACACCTCAGCAAATTACCAAGTGATCGATTAACAACTTCAGTCTGTCCATCAGTTTGAGGATGATAAGCACTACTGAAATTGAGTTGAGTATTCACCATCTTCCATAAACTACGCCAAAAGTGACTTAGAAACCGGGTATCCCGATCAGAAACAATAGAAGTAGGCAAGCCATGCAATCGATACACATCACGAAAGAAAAGTTGTGCCACATTAACAGCATCAGTTGTCTTCTTGCAGGGAATAAAATGAACCATCTTTGAAAACCGATCAACAACAACAAATATAGAATCATTACCTCTCTGAGTACGAGGCAACCCCAACACAAAATCCATGCTGATATCAACCCATGGTTGAGAAGGAACAGGCAAAGGCATATAGAGACCTGCATTAGTAGCTGTGCCTTTAGAAACTTGACAAATACGACACCGTTTGACGTAACGATCCACTTCTTTCCTCATAGTAGGCCAAAAATAAGAAGCTTGCACCAAATGTAAAGTACGATCACGACCAACATGCCCTTCACCATGTAACTCCTTAATGACCTTCAAACGAAGACTGGAATCAGGAATACAAAGTTGATTCCCTTTGAAAAGAAAACCATCATGCAACAAAAAATCAGATTTTCGTCCAGACTGAATACCCTGCATAACAACTGAAAAATATGGGTCAGTAATGAGCTGCTCACGAACCACATCCAGCCCCGGCACATCTACTCTCATGGAAATGAGCAGATTATTCCTCCTGCTTAGAGCATCAGCAACTCTATTAGAAATACCAGTCTTGTGTTTGACCACAAAAGTAAACTTCTCAAGGAACGCCAACCAACGTCCATGCCTATGAGACACTTTATCTTGTGTACGAATATGCCTTAGAGAGTCATGATCAGTGAACAAAACAAACTCCTTATGAAACAAATAATGACGCCAATGCTTTACAGCTTGGACCACTGCATAAAACTCCAAGTCATAAGTGCTATACTTCAACTTTGGTCCAGTCAATTTCTCACTGAAATAAGCAACAGGTTTACCACCCTGACTGAGAACCCCTCCAATTCCAACCTTTGAAGCATCAGTATGAAGTTCAAAAACTTGTGAAAAGTCAGGCAATACCAGAATTGGTGCTGTAGTGAGCTTGTTCTTGATAGCTTGAAAAGCCAATTCTGCCTCTTCGGTCCATATCAGCGTCTTTCCCTTCATGCAATCTGTCACTGGAGCCATAATAGAACTGAAATGGGGAATGAACCGTCTATAGAAAGAAGCAAGCCCATGAAAGCTACGAACTTCGGTAATAGTAGTTGGAGTTGGCCAATCTTGAACAGCTGCAACTTTGGATTCATCCACCTGAATACCATCACCAGAAACAACATACCCTAAAAACAAAACTTTAGGGGTCATGAACACACACTTCTTTGTTGCTGCATAAAAACTATCCCTGCGAAGTAAGGCCAAAACTTGCCTAACATGCATGACATGCTCATCAAAAGAAGCACTATAAATAAGAATGTCGTCAAAATACACAACCACGAACTTTCCAATAAAAGGCCTAAGCAACTGATTCATCACACGCATAAAAGTACTCGGTGCGTTTGATAAACCAAAAGGCATCACCAACCATTCATATAATCCTTCACGAGTCTTGAAGGCAGTTTTCCATTCATCACCAGGTCTAATACGAATTTGATAATACCCACTTTTCAAATCTAATTTAGTAAAAATTATAGCACCACTAATCTGATCAAGCAAGTCATCTAGTCGAGGAATAGGAAATCTATACCTCACAGTAATCTTGTTGATGGCTCGACTATCAACACACATACGCCAAGTGCCATCTTTCTTTGGAGTTAACAAAGCAGGAACAGCACATGGACTCATACTTTCACGAACATGGCCTTTAGAAACCAACTCCTCAACCTGTCTACGCAATTCCTCATGTTCACTTGGGCTCATCCTGTAATGTGGTCTGTTAGGCAATTGTGAACCAGGCTCTAAATCAATATGATGTTGGATGTCACGCAACGGTGGTAATCCATCAGGCAATTCATCAGGGAAAACATCAGAAAATTCTTCAAGTAAAGGAACCATAGCATCAGGAACATTTTCATATTCAGCCACTTCTTTACCTATTAACACAAAAAGATCATCTCCCTCCTCCAACTCGTCCTCAAACTGAGATAGAGTTAACAGGGTACCAGTGGGTTTGGTGTCTACAACCTTAGGTTTACTAGGCAACAAAGTGATCTTCACATTATTAAACAGGAAGCTATAAGTATTTTTTCGCCCATTATGTTCTACATCCCGATCATATTCCCAAGGTCTACCCAACAACAAATGACATGCATCCATGGGAACTACATCACACCAAACATCATCTTTATATGTTTTACCAACAGAAAAAGGAACAAGAGAACGTTTAGATACTGTTACCTCGCCTCCTTTCTTAAGCCACTGTAGCTTGTAAGGCTTAGGGTGACTATCTATTTTCAAGGCCAGCTTCTTTACAGCCTCATCAGAAACCAAGTTATCACAACTTCCTGGATCAACAACAAAAGTGCAAACCTTCCCCAACACGGTACATGTCGAATGGAAGATGTTATGTCTGAGCCAGTCATCTTCATTAGCCTTTGGAGTATAACACGATCTCCTAACCACCAAATTCACCCCCACATCTCCAGCCACTTCTACTTCGTCAAACTCAGGCTCTTCATCAAACACTGGGGCTTCTTCATAATCTCCATCAGCCTCATCACCATCTTCCCACTCTTCTGGTTCAACAAACAAGTTCTTTTTCCCAGGCTTCTTACATTCTGACTGGCGATGGCCAGACTCACCGCAGTTAAAACACTTCAAGCCACTATTAGTTGCCCCTTTTGAAACTGGTCCAGTATTGACACCCCCTTGTTTTGTTGGATTAGGGACAAAACGAGACGTCGTGGGTCCCGAACCTGAACTACCTCCTGTTATGGCAGAAGATGTACCACCAACACGTCGGTTCTGTTTTTCAAATGCCAAAGCACGTTGATAAGCATCAGAAAGTGTCACCGGATCAAACATATTAACGGACTCCATGATCTGAACTCGTAGGCCACCGATATAACGAGAGACAAGCTGTTCATCAGTCTCTTGAATATCATTCCTTGCGATCAACTGGTAAAATTCAGTCGTGTAATCTTCAACGGATTTAGATCCCTGTCTCAAATTCTGTAACCGTTGATACATTAAACGCTGATAATTATGGGGAATAAAATTGTCCCTCATACACTTCTTCATCTTCCTCCATGTCGTGACCTTTGACTTCCCAACCCTCGCTCGTGTCAATTTCAATTGTTGCCACCATGCAGATGCTCTTCCACGTAACCTGGTAGCGATCAATGAAACCCTTTTGTTTTCTGGAACCTCTTTGAACTCGAAGACTTCTTCAACAGCAACCAACCAATCAATAAACTTTTCTGGATTTAAGGTATCCCCATCAAATTCAGGGATATTGATCCTCAACCCAGACTCCCAACGCCTGTTATCACCCCTCTGTCTTCGTTCGGATTGCTCATCAGAAGATGAACCGTCACCCTCGCCAAACAGGTTTTCCTCTTCATCTCCCCGACGATTACGATTACGAAGCCCTCCTTGATTCATCAAGGCGTTCATCTGATTAATCAAATCATCAGTAAATCGATCCAACCGCTCTTCCAATCGTCCCTCCAATCTTTCTGTAAGTCGCTGCTCGAATGCTTCTTGTTGAATATCATTAAGATTTCTTCTTCTTGGAGGCATCACGATCTGGCTCTGATACCAATTGACGCAGACGGAAATTTGAGATAAATAATCGAACCTGTTGATTCAAAAGAATGCCAGGAACAATTCTTCTAATATTCGTTGATTCAAAAGAATACCGAAAATTAGGGTTAATGCAGACTATCACACAATGATAGAAAGAAAATCAACTTTGTAATATCATAAAAACTGATCAAGTTCTAGGTTTACATGAACATAAATAATGCAGCAAAATTCGAATGGGCCTAAACAAACAAGTGGGCCGAAAGTTATAACAAAAAGAAAATCCAAATAAACCCGAAAAACATAGAAAAAAACCCATAAGTAATAGAAAACGGCGTTTTTAGGCCCGAAGGCTGACCGAACCGCCTACGGCAGTTTGTAGCTTAATGCTCCTCGTTCCAACGGTCGTTTTGACTGGACACACGTCGAAAACGGAGTCCTGTAGCAAAAGTTATGCCCAATTTAGTGAAGCCCCTTTAGAAGCTCTATCTTGGGCCTCTAAATATAACAAAGCCTTCTCTTCAACACTTGGGCCTGCATCAGGATTAAAGTTGATTATGATGATAACTAGTTTAAGTATCGAATATTTATTAGAAATCGAACAGTTTTATCCGTAGTTAAAGTTATAAAGTTAAAAAGTTAAAGTTATAAAGTTGAAAAATACAATAGAAAAAGTTATGCAACAGCACAAGCAATTTTTTTTTGGAAGGCGACTTTCATTTTTTGGATCGGAGTCGCACCCGCCACATCGGCAGGCCCTCATCCACCACGTACCCAGACTATGTTGTCTGAACCGGGCCCACGCTGGCGTAGTGGGGATTTTTAACGGTTTCCGCCGGGAAACCGTACCGCCTCCACACGAGTTTACTCGCTGGAGTAACGGCCGGATGAAAACCGGAGGCGGCTTGGATTCGAACCTACGCAACATTAGCTTACAGGCTCTCCTCTTCATTGCCTAATACCAACAGAGATTTGTGGCCCACATGTGAAGACTTCCCGGCAGGTCACCCAAGCCGGTACTACTCTCACACGAGCAAGTACAAGCATATTTGCTTGAGAAGAAGTCTGGTTGCTTTAGAAAAGAAGAAAATCTGGAATTGTACATGTTAAAATTGTACCATACAGACGTTTATTTCATTAAGAAATATTACAAAAGTACAAATACACGAGTGTAGAACAAATATTCACATACTACTACTAAAGAGTATTTGAGCACCAAATTGCGGTTGCAATGTTAACGACTGCATAGGAGCATGGATATATGTAGGCGAAATCACAAATGAATATTGTCGGACAATCATAGCTAAGACAATTTTCGCCTCGACCATTGCAAGATTTTGGCCAACGCAAATTCTAGAGCCCAAGCCAAACGGGAAGAACGAGGCTAGATGATTCCTAGGCTCCACAAACCTCATCGGATTGAACTCATTTGCATCTTCTCCCCATAATTTTGTGTCATAATGGACTGCTGTCATGGCCAAGAAAAGTTGTGTACCAACTGGAATATCGAGTGTTCCCCCTAGTTTCACATTTTGTGAGGCTTGTCTCATCATCATTACTGCCGGAGGGTAGAGTCGAAGTGTCTCATTTAGTATCATGCTAACCTGTCCGACGTAAAGAAAATAATGACTCAATAATTAAAATTGCACAAGAAATAATACACTGGTAGACTTACTATCTTTAAGTTTGCTAAATCCTTGGCACAAGGGAAAGCATTGTGACCACAAACACGAATAACTTCTTCTCGAGCCTTGTTCTGCCATTCTTGTTGCAACGCTAGAATGAGAAACGCCCATGTCAAAAGATTAGCCGTTGTTTCCTTTCCAGCAAAGTAAAACGTCTTGCATTCATCTACTATCTCCTTTAGATCAAGTATGTCGTCTTTCTTGGAAGGAGATATCAATGAGGCGAGTAGAGTATTTGGATCTTGGATTGTGTCTTTGTTTTTCTCGATCAATTTCCTTATCAATTCCGTTGTTTCTTTCTCGAGCTTCCACCTGAGCTTGTTCTTTTTTGTCGGTATATACCTACACGAAATTCCATCAAATTAAAATTCTAATTTTGACTTTTGAACACCTGATTTTCTTAATTCTTGTCCCTTCGATATAGTTATTTAGTTTTCCAAAGATATAACTATACTAGTTTTATGCGAGGTCATTTGGTAAAGAGGTGGAGAAGTCTAGTCACAGTAATCCACTCTTCACTCGGTATGGAAGTTTAAAGCTCCCCCAAAAGATTTTCTTTTACGTTGGCGATGTATCCTTAGAAAACTTCCAACAAAAGATGTGCTATTAAGATTTGGTATCGTTGCTTCTGGATGTCCACTTTGTAACTCAAGCTTGGAATCAGTTGACCATCGTTATATTCACTGTAAGTTCTCTCTCTCTCTCTCTCTCTCTCTCTCTCTCTCTCTCTCTCTATACTATATATATATAATATAATATATATATATATATATATATATATTGATTGGCGTTGATTGGTGGTTGGGATTGTAAATGGGTTATTCCTAGAAATTTGACAGCCTTATTTGCCTGGTGGATGAATATGGAAAAAATAGCGAAACGTAAAGAGGTTTGGCAGACTAACATTTTTCTCAGTGGTGTTGCCAGAAAAAAGTCAATATTTTCGAACACTATACCTTGTTATTGGCAGGTCCTAGACTTCGTCAACTTCCAAACCGGTTGTTGGGTTAAAGCATTCTTTCCATCGTGTCCCTACTTTTATTGGACTTTCATGTCAACTTATTTTGCGATTACAATGTGCGGTAAATCAGGGCTGGCGGGTACTATAGAAAAGAATGATCGCAATCAATAATGGTGTCCTCTGGTAGCAGGACAATGTTGATGGCGCTGCAATGTGCGGTAAATCAGGGCTGGCGGGTATCGGTGGTTTGTTAAGAAACAGTAGTGGTGTTGTATTGGCACTCTTCTCAATTTCAGTTATTGTCTTAGATTCAAATGTTGCGGAAGTTTTGGCAATTAAAGAAGCTTGTAGGATGATGAATGAGAAAATAGATTTGTCTACGACTGGTATTATTGTTGAAAATAACTCCCTAAATGGAGTATCCTGGGTTTGGCATCCTCTCAAGAGACCACGGAGGCTGCTTTCCTACTTTCAAGAGATTGATCGTTCCCTTTCAACCAACAACAACCGCTCGCTAGTTCATATCAATCGGGAAGGTAACTTTGATGCTGATAAGCCGGTTGAAGAGGGTGTTATGCGTTCTGTTTCTCTTAGCCTCTGGAAAACCGTGATTTAGTGCAGCAATAGAGCTTTTCCTATGCATTGTTTGGGGCTTTCTGAGTTGCAGGGCATGATCTTTTTGTTTGTTTATTAGAGTAGCTAATTGATAGTGTTTTTCCTTTGTGCCTTGTACATGTACTTTGGTTTCTTTTATTTAATGATGTCCTCTCTACTTAAAAAAATAAAATAAAATTAATTTTTTTTTTTTTTTTTTTTTTTTTTTTTTTTTAAAGAAAAAAAAAAACTATACTAGTTTCAGAGCTTAAATCTGTTTATCTAACACTTAAGATGTAATAACAGATAGAATTATAAATCTAATAGAAACCAAATACTACTAAACAAGCATAACAAGCATGAAAAATAAAGTACAGTAAACTTACCCGAACCCAGGTATAGAGACATTCCGCAAGCCTTGCAAAACAAGCGCAACTTGTTGCTCTTGCAACTCAAAGATTCGCTTGCCCTCAGAAAAGTTACTTCCAAAAGCCGTGCGTGATATTATGTCAGCTGAGAGGCCGTGAAACTCCTTGTGAACGTCAAATTCAAATTCTGAGTTGCTTGTTACTCCAATCTTTGTATCCCATTTGCTCATCATATTTCGAGTGCTATCCACAATTTCGGGCACCCATTCCTATGGCCAAAATGATACAACATTTGGCCCACAGGCTTGTATTATATTTTGAAACGAGGTTACAAAACTTCGTATAACATAACCACAGAAACATATTCTTACAAAAGACCGACTATATTTCTACCATTTCAGGCAGCGATGATTAGATCATCAAATTATCCTATTTCCGCTCTAAAATTAGTTTAGGCAGCGATGATTATCAAATTATCCTATTGAACCGATCCGAATGACTGTTGCGGTATCATTTTGTATTATAAATGAATAAATTGGCACATCTAACTTAGGATATCAAAGTAGTATCCATTGTATTCTATCAAACAGAAAATGTGAGTTAAAACCAAATCGCAAGTATATGTTCTTTGTAATACACAAAACATCAATGTATGCAAATACGAAACTAATCCGCTGAACCGGTAATCACCTACCAGGTAACCAATAAGAAGTTACACAAACTTATACTACTACTACCTCCGTCCCACAATAATGGTCAACCGACAAACATCACCATTACATCTTTTTCTTACTTACTTTTTGCGGAATAACAATTTTACCCTTAACAAATTAATTTATAGTAACTTCTTTAAAGTTTGTAATAATAACCTCTGGCGAGGGTAATATGATATAAACGATATAAACTCTCTATCTATTTTTGGAAGTGAACAATTAATTTGGGACAACCCAAAAAAGAAATGTGGACAATAAATTTGGGACGGATGTAGTATTAGTTTTAATTTATAATCATTTTATTAGTTTCAACTTACCATAAGAACAAAGATGATTAAAGGGGGTGTTTGTTTCGGCTTATGGCTTATTTTGTTTTGAAACATAACTTTTTGAGGCTTATTTTGAAACTTTCCTGCTTATATAAGTACATTATGAAACATAAGCCCAAAACCAAATAAGCCATAAAGCCGAGACAAACACCCCCTAAAAAGTACCTTAATTCTCTCCATGTTAAAAGCCAGACTAGTAATCCGTCTATGAACAACCCATTTTCCCCCCTTCAACACCACAAGCCCCTCCCCGAACAAACCCTTAAACGCCGGGTTAGACGGAGGCTTCTCAAACGACTCAGCCTTACTCACAAGTATCTCCTTGATCATATCCGGGTCAGATATAGCCAACCTGGCTTTTGTCCCAAACCAATACAAGAAAGGACTTCCATAAGCCTTAGACCAGTTATAATAATGTGGCATTACTCTTTGGACAACTTCATTATGGTTAAAAGATGAGTGTGATGCTTCGGCATCAGAGATCATCCTACGTCTGATCGCGGCAGAGTTGCCGAAGACTGGACGGTAGGATGGCCCGCTGATGCCTTGTTTTTTGAAGTGGCGTTGGATACGAAGAGGGGTCCATATGTACTTGAAAAAGGTGGTGAATATTGTTAGGGACAGTAGAACAAGAATAAAAAACAGAATCATTGTTCTATTTGTATGTGTTGTTAAGTTGTTTGCTTGTGAGAGAGACGAGATTGATCATAAATTATAACAGAGGAGCTTCAATGAGCGTTGACTAGTGTGCATCCTGCTCAACTGCTTTCATTTTTTAATGTTTATCTTCCTCGAATGAGTCCACCACCCTTTGAATAATACAACTAGACGAGGCAAGTAAATTTAAAACGGCCAATAATTATACATACAAAAAACAAAATTATGGTTGTTTCGTGTTTGTAATGGATAAATATTGTTTATTAGATAAAACTTTTAATTTATATAAGTAGTCATTAAAGAAACGTTCATGTGTAAAGTATATATTGAAAGGAAAAATGAGTAGGGTAATTAGTAATTTTACATTTCTCGCTTTGAGACTATTTAAGAAAATGTGTTTTCTGTTTTTATATAGTAGAGAAGAGATATTTAGATATGTTATATGCTTTGTCAACGTAGTTTACTCAAGATCACACCTATCATAATTATTCGACTATAATTACATAAATAATTATTATTTGCAATCGCTAGTCTTTATTTTAAAAAATATGAACTATCTATGTAATAAATATAGAGACTATCTGTGTAATAAAAAACAATATATTGTTACACAGATTATTTAAATAGAAACCATCGATGGAACTTGTTTGAAAATCAAGTATCACTGATTTATCTAATATCGAATTGGTGCGACGAGTGTGATTTTGAGTAAACCACAAGGACAAAACATGTAAGCCAATATTTATTACACTGTCTATTGAAAACCAATATTTATTATACTGTCTATTGAAAAAAGACTAATTAGATTTACCACTATAGTAAACAATTATAAAGGTTTATAGTTGTATTATGTGATTAATCTATAAACTTTTTTTTTTTTTGAAATTTATCTCCACATTTTTGTAAACCCTATAAAGTTTTTTAAACATCATACATAATCCAAATGCATTAAATTATGAAGAGTTTAAAATTCTAGATCTATTAACGCCACATAAACATTCAATGCATATTCACTATGTTTTACAAGTTCTTAGACGTCTTCATTTTGTGAAATGAAAAAATTGTTCACAATTTTACATGCAAATTTGTGTCATTGGCTGCAAAAACGCTATTTTACATGCAAATTAAACAACCATCATCTTTTAAACTCATGTATATGTAAAATATAAAGTTTTTCATCAAACAAATGACACTAATAAAGGTATTTTTTAATGCTCTTTAATTAGATGTCCATTTTGTTATCTTTCGTTAAAGTTTTTTTTACAAATTTATTCGCAAAATACCGTAATATGTTCATATTGAAAGATTTTTTTTGTTTTTATTAACATAAAAAAAGGTTATAACTTAAAAAAAAAAAAAAAAAAAAAAAAAAAAAAAAAAAAAACCATACTACGAATTAATTATGGATTATTACCAAATTAATAAATGTTCTCTTTCGTACCAAAACTTTTCTCTTTTCTACTTTTAGATGTCCTCAAGTACACTTCCTTATACTACTTTTTCTCTATTCTGACAAAATTTTCTCTACTTTTTATAACTAAAATAAATGTTATTTTGTGATGTGATTTTATAGCAATGGACAGCTTCTGTTTTCAATATGAAAAATTAACCTCAAATAATCGATCACTTTAATTGATTTAACTTTTAATGACGTAATTACTAATTCAATTATTTCCAAGCAATTACATATATACTCGCTAAAACTATATATTTACGTATTTACCCAAAAACATGCTTAAACACCATTGTACACTATGTACTAAAAACTTACATTTTGAGAAATATGCTAATATTCAAGTTTTAGTAAGTGTATATGTAATTTTCTTTAAAGAAATCACTAATTTTTAAAACACAAAATACAAATTCAGTAAACATAAGAGCAATAGGTGTCATGAAGAATCAAATCTCCTCATTCGGGCCCCACGTGGTGCCACGTCACCATGACATACCTCGCTTTACAACCCCCCTTCCCATAACATACCACAACTTACTTATCTTGGCCCCACCACTATCTATTTTTATTTTTTTACTCAAATATCCAAATAAACTAAATTCATTTCATTAAAAATAAAAATACATTACAACATATTAAAACACATACGAAACATAAACTAACGATACGAAAAAAAATGATAAAAAAACATACGCAACTTAAGGAATACATCAAGTTATAAAGAAACTAATTATGTTGTTGTTGTTGTTGCTGTTGTTGTTGTTGTTGTTGCTGTTGTTGTTGAAATTCTTCTCATTGATGCAGTTGCCAAACATGCTCGATGAGATTTCGTTGAAGCGCTGCGTGTCTGCGTTTATCGCGTAGTTCCTTCCCCTTCTTTCGTTTCACTTCGCATCGCTCAATCCATGCCCGTTGTAAATTTATTCGCGGACAAATATACATTTCACTAATTTCGGATATCACAAATTGTTGATCTTTCAAAATCATGTTATGCAATATGATGCACGTGTACATGATTCTCCGTAGCTTGGCCACAGTTTATATTTGTTGGATTCTGACAGAAAGTACAACTCCAAAGCTCGCCGTACAAACGAGCAAGGGTCTCACGGCGAGGCACGGCGAGGATGGGTGGTGTCACGGCGAGCTTCAACAAGCATTCCAGCTCAGCACGGCGAGCCACGGGCAGCACCACACCGATTGCTCTAAATAAAAACTACTCTCTCCGTCCTATTTTAACTGTCAACCAACAATTTTTCTCGATATACGATAGATACTATCTATATAATCTGAGGATGAAGCGAAAAGTGTACCGCTTTTAGGGGGTCATTTAAGCCCTAAATCGTATTTATTTGATCAAATATTGCCCTAAATCGTTCCTTTTTGTCATTTTAGGTACTTTTGAGGAGAAATCTGGAAAAGGAGGCATTTTGGACGTTTTTGGAGCATAAAAGTGAAGAAAACGACAAAGTCTTAAAATTGTGCTGGAAATTACCTTTGACGGCGTCAGGATTTGTTCTGGACGGCGTCATGGCTTGGCAAAAGTGGTGGATGTGAAAATTACTCATGATAAGCCAGAGAAATTTGCATGGAATTCTGACGGCGTCACGCTTTAATGTGATCAAGGTCGTCACGGCTTAATTTAAAGAGGGACGACATCACCCCTAATTCTGACGGCGTCAAGCCTTGATAAGCCAGAACGGATTTTGGAGAGCTAAAGAGGGACGGCGTCAAGAAGGCCATCCGGGAACCCTAAAAGCGGCGAGGTGACGGCGTCACACTCCATAACGTGACGCCGTCAGATCTGAAAGTCTATATATAGTTTTGCAATTTTTTGTCATGGGTGTGGAACTTATTGAGGAACTTTGTGTGTGAAAACCCTAAGACGATTTTAGCAGCTTTCTCAAGGCTTTTTGCCTTGAGATCTTCCATGTTACATTGAAGATAAGTTATCAATTAATCATTCAATATGTCTATGTGTTGTTTGATTCTATCTTGTTCTTGTCTTTTGTTTAACATGCTAGGCTAGATTTATCTTGTGTTTGCTTAGATCTAATGAAACCTAGCTATTGATTATTGGTTATTAGTGTGTTATTAGTTGTATTGGATGATTGTTCATCTATGTTAGGCTTAAGAAAACTGGCTAACTTCCTATTCGGTAACTTGCTTGAACGTCTTAAGAAACATGAACCAATGCGTACTAAAGGTTTTTATGGTTGTATTTAATGCACAAGCGAATTCTAGTGATCCCATGTTAGGAGCTTCCTAGCCGGCTCGACATAGGAGTGAAGTAGGAGCTTGTAGAGTTGGGGAAGTACGTACGCCACCCCACGATTGGTATTAAGGAATACACCCGTCATCCACGCAATTAATACACACTAATCAACCGGTAAAAGATAGTTAGGGAGTAAGGAAATCTAAGTAAACACATTTCTCTCCACATAAGTTTTACCACCTTTTCATTTTCTGTTATTTTATTTTATTTGCATTCGTAGTAACTTGGGTTAGTTGACTAGCAACTAATTCCGCCCACTCTTTCAAACCCGAGATTTTACTTGCTTTCATAAAATTATAAAAAAACATAAAAAGAATCTTCTCTCACCCTTAGACCTATTAGAGTAGTTTTTCATACCTAACGAACACTATTCCCTGTGGAGAACGATCAATCCCCCGTACTTACCACTACACTATACTACATCGGTCAGGTACACTGCCTGGTGGGGTTGTAAGCCTCTTGAGATCCCTCGAGAGGTAAAACCTGTTGTAAGGTTGCAAAACTACGCATCAAGTTTTTGGCGCCGTTGCCGGGGAATAGTTATTGTTTAGGTTGAATTTTTATTTTATAGGTCTACTCACTAGATTCCTTTCTAGTGAGATTTTTATTTTATTTTTCTAGGTTTTCTTTAGTCTATCTATTTTCTTCGTTTCTTTGTTCGTAACCATTACCATTCGACATCATGGAAGATGGTAATATCCTTAATCCCAACAACCCACCACCACAACAACCACCACCACCTCCTAGAGCCCGTACTTTAGGAGAGTACTCCCGTCCTAGCCACCATGGCTATCGAAACACCATTGAGCTCACTCAAGGAGCCAATGTCACTCCCTTGCGATCCGACACCATCCGGTTGGTGCAAAGCGGATGCGCATTCCATGGACTTCGTTCTGAAGATCCTAATCAACATCTCAAGGACTTTCTCAAAATCGTTGATTCTATAGACCTTGATGTTGCCACTCGAGAGACGACCCAACTACGTCTCTTTCAATTCTCTCTGCGGGACCAAGCTAGTCAATGGCTAGAGTGTCAACCCGCAGATCCATCACCTCTTGGGATGATCTTACCACTCGTTTCCTTGCTCAGTTTTTCCCACCAGGAAGAACTACCAAGCTAAGGAATGATATCTTGATGTTCCAACAACGTCAAGGCGAAACCCTCTACGAGGCATGGACTCGATTCAAGGACTTACTCCAAAAAGTCCCTCACCATGGCATAGAACTTTGGCTCCAAATCCAAATCTTCTATGACCATATCAATCTCTACACGAGGCAAACCATTGACCAATCGGCCGGTGGCAAGCTACGTGATCTAAGTGCGGAACAATCATGGGCCCTCCTAGAGGATCTTGCTCTTTATGACAATAAAAGTTGGAGTGATCCCCGTGATTTGAATAAAACGGTCAAGGCAATATCTTTGCCTTCGAACAATTCAAGCACTTCCGACCGAAGGATCATAGAACTTGAGGACCAAGTCAAGTTTCTTATGAAATCCTACGAGGCTCCTAAACCCTCAAGCCAAGTGAACAAAATCACTTCTTCATGTGAATTATGTAGTGGTCCCCACGACACTCGTGATTGCATGGAACTCCCCGAACAAGCTTTTGCGGACTACGCATCCTCGCGTACCGACGGAGCGGGAGACAAGTGGTACACTTTCAAACCCGAGCCAAACCCTTACGGTGATTCATAAAACCCCTCATGGAAAAATCACCCAAACCTTAGGTGGAAACAAAACCAAAACGCACAACAAACCAATTCTTCCAACCCACCTAATCGTTTCCAATCAAGCGGTTCCAACTCGAACCGCACTTTCAATAACAATCCTTCCAACAATCATGGTGGTACCAATAACTTTGAAGGATTGATGTCCCAATTTATGGCATCTCAAGAAGCTCGTTTAGCCAAGTTTGAAGCCGATTTCAAACAAAAACAAAGCGAGATGACCAATAAGATTGACACTTTGTTGAAAGCCCTCAATGACCGAGAAATAGGAGCACTCCCTAGCAACACGGTCAAGAACCCGAAACTAAACGTCAACACTATTTCATCAGTTTCGTCCCCTAGTTCTTGTCCACAATATTATTCGGTCAATTCCATGAGCACGTGTTTCAAACAAACCCAAGTCGTTCCAAATGACCAAGAAGTTATGACATCCAAATTGGTCAACAACATAGTTGAAACACCTCCCACTCAAAACCTTGACGAAGAATTCAAGGAGCTCCACCTTGAAAGTCCGGTTGTTGATGTGTTGGATGAGAAGAAGCTCAAGTTAGGCGAAAAAGGGACCGCCTTTGTTCGAAACAAGCTACCTAAGAAATTAGATGATCCGGGCTTATTTGTTCTACCTTGCAAGATCGGTAATTCTGAGGCTTATGACACATTAGCCGATCTTGGATCAAGCCTTAACCTACTTCCGTTACCTCTCTACACCTCTTTAAAACCAGGAAAACTTGAAGAAACCGAGGTAATAATTGGTTTAGCGGATGGGAGTGTTGCTTACCCGGTTGGAGTAGTTAAGGACGTGTTAGTACACATTGGAAAACTAACCATTTTAGCCGATTTCCACGTCCTTGATATGGTTAGCGACCCTACATGCCCCTTGTTAATAGGTAGAGGATTTTTGGCGACCGCTAGTGCTATGATTGATTGTAAGGAATCTAAGATAGCGGTAGGAGAAGGTGATACTTGGTCAGTCTATGATGTTAAGAAACATGCCTATGATACTAGTGAGGAACCAACACCCCATTGGTTAGAATTAAATAGGAGACCATCTAGATATGGACCTTGGATCGATAGAGACTTCATAGGACCCCAACGCCCATTTTACCTAGAAGAGGACTTTGTGAACCGAACACATACGGTAGTGCAACTCTTAGCTAGGGACACCGAATTGGATCCATTTGAAGACCCTCTGGTTTTTAGGAAGATGATTGATTTCCTAGGAGTTTTGCCAATTAACCTAGGAATGAATAAGTGGACTCGTGAGGAAGATGATCATAAATGGGATTGGGACAAACCACCCAAAGATGGAGATGGGTCATGGCATATTAAGATGACATTGTATGACCCAGATGGAGAGAAGTTTGAAAAGATATATCGTACTAAGCGGACCAATAGAAAACTTCAATCCAAGCTTAACCCTAAAGACGTCCTCGATGACGAGCTTACTTACATAGGGTAGCGTGACTTTGAGTCTAGCTACAAGACTCGTTAATAAAGAAAAGCGCTTCTTGGGAGGCAACCCAAGTTTTATTTGCTTTGTGTGTTTATTTATTTGTTTGTTTGATTTTATTTGTTTCCGTATGTGTGTTTAAGTTTTATTATTATTGATTCATGTTAAAAACTAATTTGTGAAAATGCTTTATCTTGTTTTTAACTTCGTCTTAACTACATATAAAGGTATTTTGCAAAAGTTAAGTGTAAGGGAAATCCAAATCGGTTTATTAGAACACAAATGAACACGAATCATAATAATAATAAATTAACATACATATTAGTATTTGTTTGAGTCAAATGCTTGTATCGAGTCATAATGATGTTTTGCAGGATTTCCAGGAAGTAAGGTATAGGTTTTTCCAAAAATTTTCCGGAAACATAACATGAGAATTCTGTCAGATTATTTCTGACGGCGTCAGGATCTACAACCTGACGGCGTCAGGTTTAATTTTCTGAAAATTTTTGAAAGTTTTGTTTTCATAAAAAGTTTTTATTAAATCTATAACTTATAATCTCCAGGAATCTGCAAAATTATCATTCCACAAGCATTATATCCTTATATATAAAGTTTATCCCGCCGATGTTATGCAGGTTTTCGTGTTTGTTTTCTCAGGTTATTTTGGACAAGGAAATGTTTGTTGGATCAAGCTTATGGCGATGCATTAGTCTTGGAGCTTTTACATTACCTTGGAAGAAGATCTAACCGTGTTACTTCATTATCCACCGAGCGAATCAGGGGAGTATTTGATTTCATTCTTTTACTTTTTTCTTTTACATCTTGTTATTTGAACATTGGGGACAATGTTCATCTTAAGTGTAAGGGGGGTAAAAGTACGATACTTTAGAGAATACAATTACGCTTGATTTTTGTTTGTTTAATGGTAGATGTGTAATAAAACTGAGAGAAATACCTGTTAAGGCAATTTTAGTGCCAAATTTAAAATTTTTTTACAACATATAGGAGTGAAACTTTGGTCTTAATGAGCGTCTCATGGATAGGAGTTATATGACTAGCACAAAACCGTACCACTAAAAAATTTTCCACCCCCAAATATGTGAGGTTCGCCCCTAGAATTGGTAGGAAAAGCATTTATGCTATGATGTGTGTACCGGTAGCACTTAGATTCTAGAACTTGCGTTAGGACCATTCCGAGGCCACAAGTGAGACTACATTCGTGTAGTTAGATTTACTACATGATAAGAGGCATTAGGATTAACCCATTGTTTTACACCTGTGTTTTTGTTATAATTACATTGGCTACATTGGTCAAGTAACTCTCCCACACCCTTTGCGTTGTACTCATTTTTAGTACACGATACCCCTAGTACACCCCTCAGAGCCTATCTTTTCGTTTCGACCTTTAAGCATTTTACTTAAAGGAAGAATTTGTTACACCCCACTTAAATGTACACCCAAATCGCCTTAGCCTACCTTGTATGCACTTATTTTTAGTGCATTATTGTGACAACATTTGTTTAAACCCAAGTTAATTATCTAGTTGATTACATGGTTGCTAAGTCGAGTCATATCCTTGTACATATTGTTTTGGGACGATTGAGACTCATGGGTAAAGTACTAGTGTAATGGAGTAATGGGGAAGAACATCATTTATTACCCCCATATGTGCTAAATATTTTTAAAGTACTCCAAGTGTTTTAATTATCTTAATTCGAGTCATTAGAATAGTAATTTGTAAAGTTATGTAAAAGTTCAAGTGTAAGAGGAATGCAACGCCCCTATGATGTATTATTTTGGATGGTAGGGCAAAAGTGTAAGTAAAAAAAAAAAAAAAAAAAAAAAAAAAAAAAAAAAAAAAAAAATCGAAAAAATCAAGAAAAAAATACAAAAAAATGAGAAAAAGAAAAGTAGAAAAATCATACGGACTACCATCCCGTTTCATTTTATGTTATATTTATGTTTTTGTTATTTTATTTTTTTAGCTTAAGATTGAGTCGAGTCTTGGCTTAGCAACATTGTATAGTACATGTAATTGATCAAGATCTTTAACTCGCCACCAGTAAAATATCCTTTTATCCAACAAAACCGTGTTTTCCTTTTCCCTACACCTAACGTTATAACCCATGTAAAAGCCCTCTTTGATAGTTTATCTTAGGTGCTTACGCCTAGTGGAGGAGGTTTTTGATCCTTTCCCAAGCCTATGGTAATCTATTTGCTATGACAGGTAGTGAGAGATATTATCCGTTTTCATTTATGAGATTTATTTTGATGACACCTGAGAGATGTGAGTATCTAAACACTACTTGTGAGGTGCTAGTATGTAATCTCCGTGCTTATTATGATTGAAGTGGAACGATTATTTGTTGTAATTACTTTTATATTAGCGTTAAATGACCCCTAACTTGTATTTTGATTAGAATAAAAGCGCATTTGCTTGAGGACAAGCAAATCTCAAGTGTAAGGTATTTGATGAAGCGAAAAGTGTACCGCTTTTAGGGGGTCATTTAAGCCCTAAATCGTATTTATTTGATCAAATATTGCCCTAAATCGTTCATTTTGTCATTTTAGGTACTTTTGAGGAGAAATCTGGAAACGGAGGCATTTTGGACGTTTTTGGAGCATAAAAGTGAAGAAAACGACAAAGTCTTAAAATTGTGCTGGAAATTACCTTTGACGGCGTCAGGATTTGTTCTGGACGGCGTCATGGCTTGGCAAAAGTGGTGGATGTGAAAATTACTCATGATAAGCCAGAGAAATTTGCATGGAATTCTGACGGCGTCACGCTTTAATGTGATCAAGGTCGTCACGGCTTAATTTAAAGAGGGACGGCGACACCCCTAATTCTGACGGCATCAAGCCTTGATAAGCCAGAGCGGATTTTGGAGAGCTAAAGAGGGACGGCGTCAAGAAGGCCATCCGGGAACCCTAAAAGCGGCGAGGTGACGGCGTCACACTCCATAACGTGACGCCGTCAGATCTGAAAGTCTATATATAGTTTTGCAATTTTTTGTCATGGGTGTGGAACTTATTGAGGAACTTTGTGTGTGAAAACCCTAAGACGATTTTAGCAGCTTTCTCAAGGCTTTTTGCCTTGAGATCTTTCATGTTACATTGAAGATAAGTTATCAATTAATCATTCAATATGTCTATGTGTTGTTTGATTCTATCTTGTTCTTGTCTTTTGTTTAACATGCTAGGCTAGATTTATCTTGTGTTTGCTTAGATCTAATGAAACCTAGCTATTGATTATTGGTTATTAGTGTGTTATTAGTTGTATTGGATGATTGTTCATCTATGTTAGGCTTAAGAAAACTGGCTAACTTCCTATTCGGTAACTTGCTTGAACGTCTTAAGAAACATGAACCAATGCGTACTAAAGGTTTTTATGGTTGTATTTAATGCACAAGCGAATTCTAGTGATCCCATGTTAGGAGCTTCCTAGCCGGCTCGACATAGGAGTGAAGTAGGAGCTTGTAGAGTTGGGGAAGTACGTACGCCACACCACGATTGGTATTAAGGAATACACCCGTCATCCACGCAATTAATACACACTAATCAACCGGTAAAAGATAGTTAGGGAGTAAGGAAATCTAAGTAAACACATTTCTCTCCACATAAGTTTTACCACCTTTTCATTTTCTGTTATTTTATTTTATTTGCATTCGTAGTAACTTGGGTTAGTTGACTAGCAACTAATTCCGCCTACTCTTTCAAACCCGAGATTTTACTTGCTTTCATAAAATTATAAAAAACATAAAAAGAATCTTCTCTCACCCTTAGACCTATTAGAGTAGTTTTTCAAACCTAACGAACACTATTCCCTGTGGAGAACGATCAATCCCCCGTACTTACCATTACACTATACTACATCGGTCAGGTACACTGCCTGGTGGGGTTGTAAGCCTCTTGAGATCCCTCGAGAGGTAAAACCTGTTGTAAGGTTGCAAAACCACGCATCTCGATATACGATAGATACAATCTATATAATCTGAGGATTAGGATGACAAATTCACTCGAATGGGTTCCTTACGAAAATGAATGACATGTATTGTTGAAGTAAAACCTCGTATGTGGGTCCAACTTCTGTGTAAGATCCTTTGGAAGCCTTCCTTCGGATGGTATAAGTTCCTACACACAAGAAACACGCACGTTAGACTCGCCTTGGGTTTTATCCCAAGGCCAACATCCGGCGTGAGAGTAAGTATATAGCGGTGTGAGAGGGGAACAGTAAATGTGAGTAAATGCTGTGTGTAAAAATTAGTTGTGAATCATAAATTAGGTGTGGGTATTTATACTACCCACACATACCTGTTACCTGTTTGCCTTGGGACTAAGCGAGCCACCCTAGGCCTAGCCTAGTAGGTAGGTGTCAGATCACGTGGGGAACACAATCCCTGGAAATCTGGGATGGCGGCTGTTGGCAGCGGTTGATGGGATTGCTCAGTGTAAATGGCGGCGGTCCTATCAGTAGGCATGTCCGGAGGTGAGTTGGTAGTCCGGACGAAATATGACGTCCGGACACGTATGTATGGTCCGGACGAAGCATGACGTCCAGACACATACGCCAACATGTCCCCCCCCAGTATTGGAGTATCAGCTTTTGAGTCGATAGTGCAATACTTAAGAACTTGTGTCTTCCGGTATTTCCTCTGTCCTTGCCACGTAATCCAGTTATGTGAGCTTTTGTTCGGATGGACGAGGTGGGGGCCTGTTAAACCTTCTTGGGCTGGTTGAGTTCTAGGCCCATGGGCCGAATAAAATAATATTTACCTTACCCTAGACAGCTGTATGCCACGCGTTGTTTTACCGTAGAGATCCAACGCTCCACAATCAACCACGTCAGTGAGGAGCAGACTGACGCGACGTTTTCGCGTCCTTCTAGGTTTTCCCTCTATATATACCGCTTTACCCTCTTCGTTTTTTCACTTTTCACTGTTTATTCTTTTTCCCTTCTTTCGGAGCTTTTTGTCTCGCTTTTACCGGAAGTTCTTTGTGCAACATTTTCACGAGTTCCCGAGAGGTGCGTTTTATTCTTTTCTTGTAATTATCTTTCGTATACATTCCCCGGCATCCTTTTAGATATGGCCGCTGAGATGAACGTGCCGGAGAACCCTCGATTATCTAGTAGACCTGGGCCCTCGTCCGAGAGGGTCGTCCCTAAGTTTTATATGCATGTACATACTTCCAAAATGACGCAAAGAGAATTAGATGATGTGGTTAGGGAGTTTGGTATCCCTTCGGATTTGCGACCCACCCTTCCCCCGGATGATATGACTATGAACAATTTGCCGGACAATAAGATAGGCATTTACGTCCATCAGTTGAGGACAGGGGGCGTTAGGATACCTTTCTCCACGTTTTTGCTAGCGGTAATACAATATTTCCGTATACATTTTTTCCAGCTCGTTCCGATAGGTCTGAACCGGGTGACAATGTTTGAGATCCGTTGTTACAGTTTGGATGTCCGGCCGACCGTTCCATTGTTTAGAGTTTTTTACAGATTGTATAAACAAGGCCATTGGATTTTGTTCAAAAACCGAACGGGGAGAAGGGCCAGGAAATGTTTTGAGGAGGTTGTTACCGGGCTGAAACATTGGAAAGACCACTTCATTCTGATAGATCGCGATTCCGGATGCCATGCCATGGAGGCATAGAGAGTCAAAAGTTACTTATGAGTTTCCGGAGACACATTCTGATAGGGACGCTGAGAGGGTCGCTAGGAAAGTGATTCCACTCAGGAAACCCTCGAGCACCCTTCTATGGATGACGGGTCTCTCCAAAGTCTTCGAGAATCCGGGCCATGAGGTCATTCTAAAGGATGTCGAAGGGCATGGTAATACAATATTTTCTTAACTTAATATTGTGTAGTGTCTGTTTACTTCTCGTCTTGATCTTACCTTTTTCTTTTTGCAGTTCTTACCATGTCAGAATATTTGGAACTTCCGGAGTGGGAAGGGGTCGAGGTCAGCAAGGGATATCCTTTACCGGAGTGGAACGAAAGGCCGGTACGAACTACTGAGCCGTTGGTACCGGGAAGTTTGGTCCCTAAGAAGACTCCTCTCCATAAGGTGGTTGAGAGGCCTGACCCGAATGTGGTTGCAGCGAGGGAGGAGAAGGAAAGGAAGAAGCAGGCGACTGAGCCGGTAGGTAAGAAGAGGAGTGCTGAGGGTCCGTCTGTCGTTCAAAAGGGGAGGAAGAAGAGAAAGAGCAAACCGTCCGAGGGTAATGCATCCTCTGAACACACTTTTGATGTCTCCCCCCCTTCACCAGGCTGAGCCGCAAGGTGTGTGTAACCACTGTGAAAATATCACTTTAAAATAAACAATCTTAAAGAAAAACTTATCCTTTTCTACGGGTATTTTTTTTATTTATTTAACTGTTATCTTACGTAGTTCACATCCCCGATAGACGTGCTCGCAACTCGACCCTAACTGATTCAGTATTTGACTATATAAACATACTTGACCTAAAACTTTATGAGATTATATTTATCACTTTACGTTATTTCGTTAACGTACATTTAAAACTAAACGTTTCTTAATAGATAAGAGTTTTATGAAACCCTAAACTACTATAACAACATTTGTAAATAAAGAAACCCTAGATATACTAAAGTACAATTTATCTAAGTAATGTACAAGTCACTAAAGCACAGAAACCCTAATTCCACTATAACTCCCGATAAAACCCTAATTTCACAAAACTATTATTATATGTAATAAAATCACAAGCCATAATAAATATTTTTATAAAATATATATGTACAAGACTTTTAAACTAAGGTACAAGTATTTAAAGCATAAAAACTAATTTTAAATAAAAACCATATATAAATCTTAATAACAATTATTTAAAAGACATACATTGTAATATTTTTACACATTAATTTCTAAAAATAATTTATTAATTTATTTAGCAAGTGTACAAATCCATAAACTCATGGTACAACCCTCTAATGCACAAAACCCTAAAATCTCATTTAATTACTTTATAACTTTAATAAAAATTACATAAAAATTACATAAATTAAGAAATTATTAAAACTATATTTTTCCTATTTTCTAAACTATAGTACAACTCCCCTAAGCCTAGAGTACAACTACCCAATGCACAAAATCATTTATCCTTCACATATCTATAAATCGACATACATAATTTTATTTCACAAAACCCTAAAATTTCATTTCTAAAAATCCCACAACCCTAGGAACCCTAACTACATCTTAAACCCTAGAGTACCATACACCTAAGCTCAATGTACAACTTCCCTAAGCCCTAGTCGAACCAAATTATTTCCACAACCCTAGCTTAGTTCGAATCCCATAAGACACAAACCAAAAACATGTTTTACTTAAATACTAAGTCACCAAATGAAAGAACATAACACCTCCACATCCCCCCTCCTCTAGAAGATAGAGACTTGTATGGTTTAAGAGAAGAACACATCACCACCACCTCACTAACACCATACGCCACACCCCCCCCCTTGTGGCCTCTCCTCCACCAACCAACTCAGCTATTTAATCTAAGGATCACATTAGAACACATCAACATAACCCTAGATAATTTCCTTCTATAAATAAACAACCCATATGCCCTAAAAATCCCATAACCATTCGACATAGCCTCCACAGCCCCCATACCCCTAAACTCCTGTCACCACAACCCTAAATTAAGTCCAAGAACACTCATAGGAAACCAAGAAGTAAGCTAGGAGCATTGGTGATCAAGTTTCAAAACCCTAAGTCCCATTAAACCCTAATCGAGCCATCAAACTTAGTAAGTATTTTAAACTAATTTTATTTCTTTTATTACATTTGTTATACTCTCAAAACAATAATAAATAAACCACTAATAATAAGTTATAACTTAAAATTTTGAAAATTTCTCTTTTTCTTTCTTTTGGTTCTTATCGAACCAACTAAAACAAACACACCCTTAAATTATTTTATAAACCTAAAAATACTTAGAACCATTTAGGAACCTCTTAAACATGTTGTAGATACCAACTAAAATCAAAGATCCCTAGTTTATAAGTCCAAAAATCAAAAACGAGACCCTTTTTGTGTATATAAAGCTGTCGAAGACAGCAGCAGACCCTGAGTTTGCAAGCTCAGTTTCGACCACTAAACAAGTCCCTAAAATTCTAGATTTTTGCACACTATTAGACCATTAAGTTAGCTAAATTCTGGAAAAAGAATGAAGTGTTTTCGTCAAGAAACGAGTGAGTTATGGCCATTCTTTTGTCGGGTGTTTCCTGCCTCGACCTACTGTCCACACGCACCCTTTAAAAATTATTTGTGAACTCGTGGGCTCGAATCACGAGCTAGGTTTTGCAAAAATAGAGTTTAAGAACTGATAAACAAGATTACAAAAGAGTCGTAAGAGGTTTTGTCATAAATCATGAGATATAGAGCGTTTTCAAAGAAAAAGGACGACGTATGTGACGACGAGGGAGTCTCAAGGGTATTTCTTGCCAAATTTCAAACTAGCTTTATAAAAGGGATTGTGTATGCTGTCAATTTAAACCCTAGGGGTAGATCATGTTATTTTTGAAACTATAGGGGTAAAAGTTGTCATTTAATCAAAGTTAAGGGGTAAAACTTATCATTTTATAAAGGTTCAAGGGTAAAACTTGTCAACACATGAAACTAGAAGGTCTAAAGTGTAAATTTTTCTATAATATTATTAAATAATTAACATTACAATTATTATTATTCTTAGTATTATTATTATTAATATTATTAAGATTTAATTAATAAACATGATACGTTTTCTCCGATAACGAACGAACGAGGGATCTATTTAACAAACAAACGAAGTATTTAATTAACCAACGAACGGAACGAAAACCTAAAAATAAGAAATAAGATAAAATCTTATAACTTTTGAAGAAACTTCATGTTGTCTCAAATATAACATTTAAACAACAAACAAAACATTTCGAAACGAACATTGGAAACATATATATGTATTCAGAAATAGTTACTGAAACTTGACATAACCAACCCAGGTTGCGAGCCGGAGACGTTTATCAACTTTGTTTAACTTTGTTTTCCATCCAGACTGTTCAGGTGAGTTTATAGTCCCACTTTTCTTATTTACATGTTTTCCAAATATGTGGGGAGATACATGCTATCAAACCGAACACAAGTATTTTCCTGATTGTTATTGCACTAGGCTAACTGTCCCTTATTATTGAGATTGTATTTATTGAAAGACCCTCATATCATGCACCATTAGTCACCCGCAGGGTGAGCGCGAATATAGTGAATAGATCTATTGGCCTGACGACCCATTTGTACTAACCGGATGGATATCTTCGTGGTAGCCGGTTAGGCAGATGCATTATATTTGATTTCTTAAACTCGTGGGCAAGACTACTCTCATTTATTTATGTTTGTGGAACCTGAAAACTGTTAACGCATTGCGTGTCATGAGGTTTAGTGCAATATTCCGAACCATGATTGAACTGATTTCTTTACTATTTAGCTTGTGTTCAAAACTATTTATTACTTCAAACACTATAGATTCACTCAACCTTTGTGTTGACTTTTTAAGCATGTTTATCTCAGGTAACTAGGAGTATGGCTACCGGCACAGAGTGGCTGTGGACTTTCTTTTTATAATAAGAGTGTCCACTTTGTTATCATTCAACGGATAATGTAACTTTTATAACATATTTTCCGAACCTCACTCTGGGACCTATATTATGTACTCTGATATTAAATAAATGATTGATAACAATTTTTATTTAAAAACGTCTCTTTTCGAGTCGTTTTCTATTATCATGACTGTGAACCGTGAAGTAACTCCCCAAACTCATATTCCGCTGCGTATATCGAAATCGGGGGTGTTACAGTGTGGTTAATGTTGAAGAGGGACCAGCAGGTGGAGAAGGACCCCAACTAGAAGGTGCGGAAGGGACGGTCAACCCAGCGGAGGTAACGGCTGAGACCGAGCATACTGCTGAGAAAAATCTGGAGGAGCAACCTGTCAAGGAAACTCAGCCACAAAACCAACAGCCTCCTACCGATGGTAAGAAATATGCTTCTTTTGGGTTTTTTTTTTTTTTTTTTTTTTTTTTTTTTTTTTTTTTTTTTTTTTCATTTCTCTTTTTTTTAGATCATTCGGCTCATTCCATACAATCCCAGTATTCTTCGCACGACTCCCGAGGACCTTCCAACGAACATCATTCGGCTGGAGGAGGTATAAACTCATTCTTGCGACATCCTTTGCTACTATCCTTCCTGTGCTGACTTAGTTAATTTTGTTGCAGATGAGAATTTGTCCGGGAAGGAGCGTTTTGTTCCAGGTTGGTCTCTCACCGATGACGTTCGGTTGGACTCCTACAGAGCCTGCCGTGAGATGTTGACACATCTCGCACCTCCTGCCGAGCAGGCCGCTCTAGAAGAGATGCCCACCAGCCAGCTGGTCCGCTCGGCCTATGTGCAAGCCAGGGTGGGATTGCCATGCAGGCTGAGCTGTTGCGCCGATTCACCCAGCTGATCACAGAATACAGGGAGTTGGATCACGCTCGTAAGATTACTGTACAGGAGCATAATGCGGAAGCTGGTAAGTATAAGCGATTGCTGGGGGAGTTTAAGGTTCTGGAAAAGGAGTTGGATAATGCGCATTCTGCTACGTCGGTCCGGGAGCAAGGTTTGGCCGATCAGTTAGAGGAGATGGAGAAAGATAGGAATGACTGGAGGACAACAGCTGCTTCTCAGGCTGAAAGGATCAGAAAGCTGGAGCAGGAACTGGGAGAGAAAGACAGGGTCGTTGAGAGGGTGGAGAAGGAGAAAAAACAATTGCTAACGGAGGTAGCTCAGTCGTAAGTTTTCCGTCATAACACTGTGAAAGATTTGCTTCCGGCCGCTTGCCGTAGGTTGTTCAACAGTCCTGAGTACAAGAAGAGTATGGGAAAGGTTTATAGTTTGTCTTATACCGCTGGATTTCTGGAGGGCGTCAAGGCCGAACGTAAAGAGGCGGATATTCAAAGAATTGTGGGCAAACTCAAGACCATCAATATGGAAGCTCCGACCATATGGAAGGTGGAGTACCAGAAGCTGTTTGAAGCCCAGTATCCGTATATTCAGAAACTTGCGGAGTCTTACCGTCTTCCCCTTGGTGATCTAATGAACCTTTTTCCTGAAGTACCTCCTGCCAAGCCAAAGACTGGGGAAGTACCTCCCGTTCAACAGGCCGGGACCACGTCCAGTGTGAAGGACACCACCGAAAAAGCCCCTTGATTTTCTTTTGTTTTCCTGTCGGATGAATGTAATCAGAACAATATTGTAATTGAATATTTTGTGTATGCCCATCCGCTTGTAACCGGTGATGTCACGCTTTTGTATTGTTGGATGAATGCAATAGAATGGTAATTTGTAATTTGTTGTGGTTGTTTACATTTTAGCACAAATATTGTTTAATTTGTTTCACATTCGACGAGAGTGTTTCTCACGATCCACTCCTGGGAGTCGGAGTGTTTTCTACCGTCCGTTTAATTTTGTTGACGGAGTGTTTTCACGATCCGCTCTTCGGAGCCAGAGTGTTTTCCACCATCCGTTTAATTTCTGTTGACGGAGTGTTTTCACAATCCGCTCTTTGGAGCCGGAGTTTCCACCATCCGTTTAATTTTGTCGACGGAGTGTTTTTACGATCCGCTCTTTGGAGCCGGAGTGTTTTCCACCGTCCGTTTAATTTTGTCAACGGAGTGTTTTCACGATCCGCTCTTCGGAGCCGGAGTGTTTTCCACCATCCGTTTAATTTCTGTCGACGGAGTGTTTTCACAATCCGCTCTTTGGAGCCGGAGTGTTTTTCACCATCCATTTAATTTTGTTGACGGAGTGTTTTCACGATCCGCTCTTTTGGAGCCGGAGTGTTTTCACCATCTGTTTAATTTTATCGACGGAGTGTTTTCACGATCCGCTCTTTGGAGCCGGAGTATTTTCCACCATCCGTTTAATTTTATCGACGGAGTGTTTTCACGATCTGCTCTTTGGAGCCGGAGTGCTTTCCACCATCCGTTTAATTTTATCGACGGAGTGTTTTCACGATCCGCTCTTTGGAGCCGGAGTGTTTTTCCACCATCCGTTTAATTTTATTCGTACCATAATCATAGAACATATAACACAATTGGTTTGGAAAATTGTTCTCCCGGATGTCGGGGAACTATAGATTGCCATAAATATTAATGAGCTTCGGTTTACAACTTTCACAAAAAACAATTTCGTAGATTCATTGCGTGCCAAGTCCGGGGTACTTCCCAATCATCCATTGTCTGAAGCTTGTATGAACCGTTGTGGTAGGCCTCGACTATTCGGTATGGACCCTCCCAGTTAAGTCCCAGCTTTCCCTGGTTCTCGACCCTGCTGGCTTCGTTCCTTCGATACATGAAGTCTCCCACCTTAAATGCTACCGGACGCACCCTTTGGTTGTAATATTGTTCGACTTTAGCTTTATACTTGGCTTCCCGAATAGCCGCCATCTCTCGTCTTTCTTGTAGCAAATAAAGGTTTAAACGTTGATGTTCTTCATTGTCTTCCGGGTTATAAAGCATGGTACGGTGGGTGGACATTCCAATTTAGGCCGGAATGATTGCTTCGCTTCCGTATGTCAGACTGAAAGGGGTCTCTCCATTACTTGTCTTCAACGAAGTTCGGAAGGCCCATAGAACATTCAGTAATTCGTCAACCCATCCGGCTCTTTCCCTTCCTAGCCGGGTTTTAATACCGTGCATCAGGCTTTTGTTGGCCCTTTCGACCAGGCCGTTGGCTTGAGCATGTGCTACCGCTGTGTTTATTTGTTTGATTTTCAACTTCTCGCACCAACTCTTGGACAGATCGTTGACGAAATTCATTCCGTTGTCTGTGACTATTATACCCGGCAGTCCGAACCTACAAACGATGTTCTCCCATACAAATTTCTTCACATCTTTGCCTGTGGTTTTGGCGAGGGGTTTCACCTCTATCCATTTTTTAAAGTAGTCAACGGCTACAATAACGAACTTTACTTTCCCCGGAGCCTCCGGCAGAGGACCCAACACATCCATCCCCCACTGGTAAAAGGGCCACGGTGCCATGATGGATGTCATTATAGTTTTTGGTAATTTTGGGACCGGAACATGAATCTGACATGAGTCACATTTGTCAATTTCCTCCCTAGCGTCTCTGTGCATCGTCGGCCAATAGTAGCCTTGTCTCATCAATTTGGCGACCACCGACCTTGGTCCGGAGTGCATTCCGCATGCTCCTTCGTGGACCTCCCGTATGATATAATTTGCTTGGAGCGGACCTACACACCTTAACATAGGACTTAGGTACGACTTCTTGAATAACACACCGTCCTCCATCACATACTGAGGAAGTTTCATCCGTAATTGATGAAGCGAAAAGTGTACCGCTTTTAAGGGGTCATTTAAGCCCTAAATCGTATTTATTTGATCAAATATCGCCCTAAATCGTTCCTTTTGTCATTTTAGGTACTTTTGAGGAGAAATCTGGAAAAGGAGGCATTTTGGACGTTTTTGGAGCATAAAAGTGAAGAAAACGACAAAGTCTCAAAAATCGGCTGAAAGTTACCTTTGACGGCGTCACAATTAACTCTGGACGGCGTCATGCTTTGGCAAGAAAAAGTGGACGTGAAATTTACTCATGATAAGCCAGTGAAAATAGCATGTAAATTCTGACGGCGTCACGCTTTAACTTGATCAAGGGCGTCACGGCTTAAATCATAAGGGGACGGCGTCACGTTCACGAGCTGACGGCGTCAAGCCTTGATAAGCCAGAATGGATTTTGGAAGAGCTAAAGAGGGACGGCGTCAAGAAGGTCATCCGGGAACCCTAAAAGCGGCGAGGTGACGGCGTCACACTCCATAAGGTGACGCCGTCAGATGCAAAAGTCTATATATAGTTTTCTAATTTTTTGTCATAGAGGGAGCTTAGTGTGTGGAATTTTGGGAGAAAACCCTAAGACGATTTTAGCTTCTTTTTCAAGGCTTTTTGCCTTGAGATCTTCCATGTTTCATTGAAAGATAAGTTATCAATTAATCATTCAATATGTCTATGTGTTGTTTGATTCTATCTTATTCTTGTCTTTTGTTTAACATGTTAGGCTAATTTTATCTTGTGTTTGCTTAGATCTAATGAAACCTAGCTATTGATTATTGGTTGTTAGTGTGTTGTTAGTTGTATTGGATGATTGTTTATCTATGTTAGGCTTAAGAAAACTGGCTAACTTCCTATTCGGTAACTTGCTTGAACGTCTTAAGAAACATGAACCAAATGCGTACTAAAGGTTTTTATGGTTGTATTTAATGCACAAGCGAATTCTAGTGATCCCATGTTAGGAGCTTCCTAGCCGGCTCGACATAGGAGTGAAGTAGGAGCTTGTAGAGTTGGGAAAGTAAGTACGCCACCCCACGAATGGTATTAAGGAATACACCCGTCATCCACACGACTAATACACACTAATTAACCGGTAAAAGATAGTTAGGGAGTAAGGAAATCTAAGTAAACACATTTCTCTACACATAAGTTTCTCACCACATTTTCATTTTTTGTTATTTTACTTTATTTGCATTTGTAGTTATTTGGGTTAGTTGACTAGCAACTAATTCCGCCCACTCCTTCAAAACCGAGATTTTACTTGCTTTCATAAAAAAAAATATAAAAACATAAAAAAGAATCTTCCTCAACCCTTAGACCTATTAGAGTAGCTTTTCATACCTAACGAACACTATTCCCTGTGGAGAACGATCAATCCCCCGTACTTACCACTACACTATACTACATCGGTCAGGTACACTGCCTGGTGGGGTTGTAAGCCTTTTGAGATCCCTCGAGAGGTAAAACCTGTTGTAAGGTTACAAAACCACGCATCAAGTTTTTGGCGCCGCTGCCGGGGAATAGTTATTGTTTAGGTTGAATTTTTATTTCTATTAGGTCTACTCACTAGATTCCTTTCTAGTGAGATTTTTATTTTATTTTTCTAGATTTTCTTTAGTCTATCTATTTTCTTCGTGCTTTTGTTCGTATAAGGTTTCCATTGACTCTTCCGTTCACCATTATGGAGAACGCGAATCCACCATACCACCAACCACGTAATTCACCCACTCCATATGACATCTTGATATTTAAACAACATAAAGATGAACCTCTCTATGATGCATGGACTCGTTTTAAATATTTACTCCAAAAAGTCCCTCATCATAACTTTGATTTTTGGTCCCTAACTCAAATCTTTTACAATCATGTCGACCGACATGCCCAAAGGGACATTTACCATATTGCCGGCAGGGATATTAGGGAATTAAGTGCTGAGAAAGCATGGGAAGCTATTGAGAATTGTGCCCAATATTATTATATGGTAGACAACCCAACAAACATTAATACAAGTCAATTGACCACAAATTTCAAGGATCATGAAACAAGTTTGTTTGGGGATGAGGGTAGAGTTGAGCCACCTAGCTGCATGTCATGGTTAGGCACTACCATTATACAGGGTGAACACTTAGGTTATCTTGATGTGATGGAGGATCTAGCCGAGCATGATCACATTGATCAAAAAGACCTAGGTTTTATGATCGATGACGATGAATCTCAAGAAACACATGATGAATCTTTTGGGCAATTTGAATATAGCAGTCAGAATATTGAGGATGATCCTTATGATTCGGACATTGAAGTTGAGATGCCTAGAGAAGTACTTGAGATACTTGGTAAAATGTTAGGGTTAGATCCTACTAAAACACATGATGAGGATATAGGTGATCTTGACATAAGGAATGATGAGGTAAGTAACATAAGCCCACCAAGTACCCCACAAGTCCTACCATCATTCGAAGCATACACACCACCGGTGACTTACCCGGAAGAAGTAGAAGAGACTATAGGAACCCCAATAGAGGTAGAACCTTTGAACCAAACACAACTAGAAGAAATAGGTTTGAATACTTGTAGTCACAACCTTTCTTTTAGTTCTATGGAAGTTCCTAGTTTTGATGAACCGGAGCCTCAACCAAAACCGTTACCTAATCTTCCATCTTTAGATGTGAATTTAGGAATTGAAAAAGGTCCCGATCCACCCATCAAACCATGTAGTCCGGGTAATGTTAAGATTAAGGTAGTAGACTCTAGGCCATGTGGAGTGGAAGCTAATATAGGAGTAAACCATGACCTTACATACTTACATCACCCATTTATGATTGATCACAAGAAACATTATGGGTTTAAACCGGGTTTATTAGGTCAAGATAGATTCTCAACTAGGAATCTCTCGAAGTTGATAGAAGATGATCCCTTTTTAGGAGAAAACTTTAATTCACCCATTGACCAAAGTGAACTAGGTAAGGTTATGATGAAAGGAGCACACCCCTTTGAGTATATAATTCATCCACCACTCTTTCCTCACGCGGCATACTCCTACCAAGTTGGTGTGTATCGCTACTATCACCCGCACTTAATCCTAAGTGTAGGGACAACCTCCCCTATTTCCGTTAAATAAGGGTAGAGTCAGGCTCATGACTCGAACAAAAACAAGCGCTTCTTGGGAGGCAACCCAAGCTTTATTTGCTTTGTGTGTTTATTTATTTGCTTGTTTGATTTTATTTTCCGTATGTGTGTTTAAGTTTTATTATTATTGATTCATGTTCAAAACTAATTTGTGAAAATGCTTTATTTTGTTTTTAACTTCGTCTTAACTACATATAAAGGTATTTTGCAAAAGTTAAGTGTAAGGGAAATCTAAATCGGTTTATTAGAACACAAATGAACATGAATCGTAATAATAATAAAATAGCATACATATTCGTATTTGTTTGAGTCAAATGCTTGTATCGAGTCATAATGATGTTTTGCAGGATTTCCAGGAAGTAAGGTAAAGGTTTTTCCAGAAATTTTCCGGAAACTTAAAATGAAAATTTTTGTCAGGTCATTTCTGACGGCGTCAGGGTTTATAACCTGACGGCGTCAGATTTAATTTTCAGAAATTTTTGAAAGTTTTGTTTTCATAAAAAGTTTTTATTAAAATCTCCAACTTATAATCTCCAGGAATCTGCAAAGTTATCATTCCACAAGCATTATATCCTTATATATAGATTTTATCCCGCCGATGTTATGCAGGTTTTCGTGTTTGTTTTCTCAGGTTTAACAGGTTATTTTGGACAAGGAAATGTTTTGAATCAAGCTTGTGGCGATGCATTAGTCATGGAGCTTCTACATTACCTTGGAAGAAGATTTAACCATGTTACTTCATTATCCACCGAAAGAATCAGGGGAGTATTTGATTTCATTCTTTTACCTTATTTGCTTTTACATCTTGTTATTTGAACATTGAGGACAATGTTCATCTTAAGTGTAAGGGGGGGTAAAAGTACGATTTTAGAGAATGCCATTGCGCTTGATTTTTGTTTGTTTAATAGTAGATGTGTAATAAAACTAAGAGAAATACTTGTTAGGGTAATTTTAGTGCCAAATTTAAAATTTTTTACAACATATAGGAGTGAAACTTTGATCTTAATGAGCGTCTCATGGATAGGAGTTATATGACTAGCACAAAAACCGTACCACTAAAAAATTTTCCACCCCAAATATGTGAGGTTCGCCCCTAGAATTGGTAGGAAAAGCATTTATGCTATGATGTGTGTACCGGTAGCACTTAGATTCTAGAACTTGCGTTAGGACCATTCCAAGGCCACAAGTGAGACTACATTCGTGTAGTTAGATTTACTACATGATAAGAGGCATTAGGATTAACCCATTGTTTTACACCTGTGTTTTTGTTATAATTACATTGGCTACATTAGTCAAGTAATTCTCCCACACCCTTTGCGTTGTACTCATTTTTAGTACACGATACCCCTAGTACACCCCTCAGAGCCTACCTTTTCGTTTCGACCTTTAAGCATTTTACTTAAAGGAAGAATTTGTTACACCCCACTAAAATGTACACCCAAATCGCCTTAGCCTACCTTGTATGCACTCATTTTTAGTGCATTATTGTTACAACATTTGTTTAAACCCAAGTTAATTATCTAGTTGATTACATGGTTGCTAAGTCGAGTCATATCCTTGTACATATTGTTTTGGGACGATTGGGACTCATGGGTAAAGTACTAGTGTAATGGAGTAATGGGGAAGAACATCATTTATTACCCCCATATGTGCTAAATATTTTAAAAGTACTCCAAGTTTTTCAATTATCTTAATTCGAGTCATTAGATTAGTATTTGTAAAGTTATGTAAAAATTCAAGTGTAAGGGGAATGCAATGCCCCTATGATGTATTATTTTAGATGGTAGGGCAAAAGTGTATGCAAAAAAAAAAAAAAAAAAAAAAAAAAAAAAAAAAAAAAAAAAAAAAATCAAGAAAAACACAAAAAAAATGAGAAAATGAAAAATAGAAAAAACATACGGACTACCATCCCGTTTCATTTTTTGTTTATTTTTATGTTTTTGTTATTTTGTTTCTAGCTTAAGATTGAGTCGAGTCTTGGCTTAGCAACATTGTATAGTACATGTAATTGACCAAGATCTTTAACTAGCCACCAGTAAAATATCCTTTATCCAACAAAACCGTGTTTTCCTTTTCCCTACACCTAACGTTATAACCCATTTAAAAGCCCTCTTTGATAGTTTATCTTTGGTGCTTACGCCTAGTGGAGGAGGTTTTCGATCCTTTCCCAAGCCTATGGTAATCTATTTGCTATGACAGGTAGTGAGAGATATTATCCGTTTTCATTTATGAGATTTATTTTGATGACACTTGAGAGATGTGAGTATCTAAACACTACTTGTGAGGTGCTAGTTTGTAATCTCCGTGCTTATTATGATTGAAGTGGAACGATTATTTGTTGTAATTACTTTTATGTTTGCATTAAATGACCCCTAACTTGTATTTTGATTAGAATAAAAGCGCATTTGCTTGAGGACAAGCAAATCTCAAGTGTAAGGGTATTTGATGAAGCGAAAAGTGTACCGCTTTTAAGGGGTCATTTAAGCCCTAAATCGTATTTATTTGATCAAATATCGCCCTAAATCGTTCCTTTTGTCATTTTAGGTACTTTTGAGGAGAAATCTGGAAAAGGAGGCATTTTGGACGTTTTTGGAGCATAAAAGTGAAGAAAACGACAAAGTCTCAAAAATCGGCTGAAAGTTACCTTTGACGGCGTCACAATTAACTCTGGACGGCGTCATGCTTTGGCAAGAAAAAGTGGACGTGAAATTTACTCATGATAAGCCAGTGAAAATAGCATGTAAATTCTGACGGCGTCACGCTTTAACTTGATCAAGGGCGTCACGGCTTAAATCATAAGGGGACGGCGTCACGTTCACGAGCTGACGGCGTCAAGCCTTGATAAGCCAGAATGGATTTTGGAAGAGCTAAAGAGGGACGGCGTCAAGAAGGTCATCCGGGAACCCTAAAAGCGGCGAGGTGACGGCGTCACACTCCATAAGGTGACGCCGTCAGATGCAAAAGTCTATATATAGTTTTCTAATTTTTTGTCATAGAGGGAGCTTAGTGTATGGAATTTTGGGAGAAAACCCTAAGACGATTTTAGCTTCTTTTTCAAGGCTTTTTGCCTTGAGATCTTCCATGTTTCATTGAAAGATAAGTTATCAATTAATCATTCAATATGTCTATGTGTTGTTTGATTCTATCTTATTCTTGTCTTTTGTTTAACATGTTAGGCTAATTTTATCTTGTGTTTGCTTAGATCTAATGAAACCTAGCTATTGATTATTGGTTGTTAGTGTGTTGTTAGTTGTATTGGATGATTGTTTATCTATGTTAGGCTTAAGAAAACTGGCTAACTTCCTATTCGGTAACTTGCTTGAACGTCTTAAGAAACATGAACCAAATGCGTACTAAAGGTTTTTATGGTTGTATTTAATGCACAAGCGAATTCTAGTGATCCCATGTTAGGAGCTTCCTAGCCGGCTCGACATAGGAGTGAAGTAGGAGCTTGTAGAGTTGGGGAAGTAAGTACGCCACCCCACGAATGGTATTAAGGAATACACCCGTCATCCACGCGACTAATACACACTAATTAACCGGTAAAAGATAGTTAGGGAGTAAGGAAATCTAAGTAAACACATTTCTCTACACATAAGTTTCTCACCACATTTTCATTTTTTGTTATTTTACTTTATTTGCATTTGTAGTTATTTGGGTTAGTTGACTAGCAACTAATTCCGCCCACTCCTTCAAAACCGAGATTTTACTTGCTTTCATAAAAAAAAATATAAAAACATAAAAAAGAATCTTCCTCAACCCTTAGACCTATTAGAGTAGCTTTTCATACCTAACGAACACTATTCCCTGTGGAGAACGATCAATCCCCCGTACTTACCACTACACTATACTACATCGGTCAGGTACACTGCCTGGTGGGGTTGTAAGCCTCTTGAGATCCCTCGAGAGGTAAAACCTGTTGTAAGGTTACAAAACCACGCATCAGTAATGCCCTTGCTTTGTTTTGATCCTCCGGCCATACACCTTCTTCCAGACACCGGACGATAGGTGTCAACCAGTTATCCTCTTCTTCTTCTACAATTGCCCCTATGTGCTTATCTTTGGTTGAAGGCTTTTCCAACACTTCGACAAGAATCTCTTTCGTTAGATGATTAAAAGCTACCGAGGCTAACTTGCTTAGCACATATGCCTTTTGATTTTGTGCCCTCGGTATGTTGTGAATTTTGAATTTTTTGAAGTTGCCAATGTACTCTTTTGCCTTTGCCAAGTATTGTATCATACTTTCCTTGGCTGTCGTGAAGTCTCCGTTTATCTGACTCGCTACCAGTTTAGAGTCTACCCTAACCTCCAGTGCTTCCACATTCATCTTTCTGGCGAGCCGTAAACAGGCGAGAAGTGTCTCATATTCTGCCTCGTTATTGGTGCTTTTAAAATTTAGACGGAGAGCATACGTGCGTTCGGTTTGACAAGGATCAATCGACACAAGACCCGCTCCGGACCCTTTCTTGTTAGACGCCCCGTTCGTGTATAATACCCATTCTTCCAGGTCGGAGATGTCATTGATTTCTTTCCCCGGCTTTATTACATGTGCTTCTTTCGTTCCGATAGGAATTTCTGAGATGAAATCTGCTAGAACTTGTCCCTTTACCGCGTTCCTCGGTACATAAGTTATATTGTAAGCTCCCAACTCCACGGTAAACTTGGCTAGCCTTCCGGATGCTTCTGGCTTATTCAAAATTTGCTTTATCGGTTGATCCGTTATGACTTGGATAGGGTGAGCTTCGAAATATCTTCTCAACCTTCGGGACATGTGCAACAGAGATAGCGCTAGCTTTTCAACCAGAGCATAATTTCTCTCGGCCTTTTGTAACGTCCGGCTCACGTAGTGAACAGGCAATTGCTTTCCACCTCTTTCGGGCAACAGAACCGCGCTGATAGCATCTTTCGCTGCTGCGAGATACACATATAAAACTTCTTTCGCCTTAGGTGTAGACAAGGATGGGAGATCTAGTATTAGCTTCTTGAGGGATTGAAATGCCTCCTCAGCTTCCTTGGTCCACTTGTATTCCTCCTTATTCTCCTTGGTAATATTTTTCAACGTCTCGAAGAATGGTAAGGATCTCTCGGCAGACCTTGCCAAAAATCTATTGAGGGCTGCCAACTTGCCACTTAGACATTGCATTTCCTTCAAAGTTGCTGGGGATTTCATTTGTGCAATCACCTTTGTCTTATTTAGATTCGCCCTTATGCCTTCGGAAGTCACCATATAACCTAAGAATTTCCCTTCTTCAACACCGAAAGAGCATTTCTTCGGGTTTAACTTCATGTTAATTTTTTGTAGGTTATAGAAGGTTTCAGCAATGTCTGCTAACATCTCTTTTTCTCCCTTTCTTTTGATTACCATATCATCCACATAAGCCTCCAGATTTCTTTCGATTTGGCTTTGGAAGGCCGAATTGATTAGCCGCTGGTAAGTAGCTCCAGCGTTTTTCAGGCCGGACAACATTTTTGTGTAACAATAAGTCCCCTGCTCTGTGTAAAATGCCATATTTTCTTCGTCTTATTCTGCCATCTGGACCTGATGGTAACCTTTATACACATCCAAGAAACACTTGTATCTGAACCCTACCACCGGCTCAATCTTCCAGTCAATTTCTGGCAGCGGATAATAGTCTTTCGGACAGGGGGAGTTTAAATTCTTGAAGTTCATGCACATGCGACAACTTCCATCACACTTCTTCACCAGCACAGGGTTGGAGATCCAAGTGGGGTAACGAACCGGCCTGACAATCCCGGCCTTCAGCCATTCATCCACTTCCTTCCGTACCGCCTGATTTTTTTCTGCGGACAAGTTATGTTTCTTTTGAGCTACCGGTGTGTCTGAAACGTTAACATTCAAATGATGCCTGATCAGACGTCGTGGCACTCCGGTCATATCCGAAGGCTTCCATGCGAACACATCCTTATTTTTTCTCAACAGTTCAGCTAGATGCTTCCGGCATTCCCTGGAAAACCCTGTTCCTATTGTGACCAACTGTTCGGGATACGCAGGATTTACCAAGATCTCTTCCGTTCTGTCTACCTCCGGATTGACAATTTCCGCCTCTTGCGGTACATCTACCATTTGTTTTTCCTCTATGTTAAGAATCGTTTAAGCTCAGGTTGTTTAGACCTTTTATCTAGGATTAACACAATAATAATGAATAAGACATGTACGCAGCGGAATAAACACAAAAGTATCATTATTATTGCTAAGGTTTTTCTTCGCCATCATCTCTACCTACTAACAAACTTACAAACCTAGGCATCCATTGTAGGAACTTGATGCCTAGAACACACACACACCTTTTCCTGGAATTACAACTCTAATTCCGGTATATTAAAAACCTACGCCTCTAATCTCTTTATATAATAGAGATTAGAGTTACAAAGACTTTAACATTTAACATAATTATTCCCTCATCTTTGTCTTCATAAGTTTCCTTCATCTTTCATGTTTTGTCAATATCAACTCAAAGTTTAATTCCCAACAATCTTCCCCTAGTTGATATGACAAAACTAACAAGTTTGAAAGATGATCTTCCCCTTAAGCCATGCATACCATCAAGGCTCTTCAAGCTGCAATCTTCAATATATTCTTCCCCTTTTTGTCATCATCAAATAGGGGACAAAGTTCAGCAACCTTGATCTTCATAACCACGAACCAGCACCATACATCCAACTTGGTCTTCCAATGTCTTGAATTGCCCTCCATGAACGAACACCAAAATGCTTTCTTTTATAAATGAACTCAAGACATAAAAATCCCAAATCTTCAGTAAGAATACCAACGAGCAATCATAAAAACCTTCACCTCGATGTAGCATATAAATGGTTAATCATTTTGACATTTAAGCTTCCCCTGAAACCAATATGTTAACCATTTGAAAGAACTTTTCGAATAACTAACCACCATAGAAACAAATACCATGTAGTACCAGCCATGAACGATCACCAAATAGCTTACGAAAAATGACTACAATAGCATTTGAAACCAAGCAGTAGTAGAATGAAGAATAGTTCTTTAACCGAAACCAAAAATCAAATACCAAAATCCATCCATGTGTGTTACTTCCCCTGTGTGTGTGTTGGAACCAACATGTTCCAAATCAAATACATACATGCTTCCCCTCACTTGAATAATCTCATGCTACCACTGACTCCTTGAGAAGTATTAAGACAACTCCAATAACATTAGATGCCACTAGGAGCATTAAGGAGCATCAAATAAATACCAAATAATATCAAATTCGTTGAGGTACTTGTAATAGAATCCACCATCACATGATAAATAAATTGTACTCAGAATGAAATATATGCTCACCGACCTATCACAATACACAATGAACATGTATGATGAATAATAGACTCCATCACCTGCCCATGATAATCAAAATAGAGAATGTCCCTACTGTCATCATAAGGTCACCGTCCAAAAGATGAGAATAATCGTTAGTAGCATGACATTTTCGCCCTTTGTAATGTCCCGTGTCCGATTAGACAAAAAACGTGAAAATTTTCACAAAAACTCACACCCGAAACTGACACCCTATTACTCTATCGCATGCTGACAAAAATTCTATACATAATTAGACCTTGAGACTAATTTTAAATGAAAGTAGACTCAAATACCTTCAAAACGATAGGTGGTACAACCCGCGACGACTTACGGTTTAAAAGATATGAATTTTAGAAAACTGCCAAACCTGGACAGTTGGATAGATGCGCCGTATCCCAAAAAGGTGATGCGCCGTATCACCTGATACGCCATATCTCAAAAGGAGATGCGCCGTATCACCTGATACGCCATATCTCAAAAAAGAGATGCGTCGTATCTACCCTGCAAAACTAGAAATTCTGGACAGACCTACTATCCCAAATATGCAATTTCGCTAGGCCCGCTCAGAAACCCGACCTACCGGACTCGAAACTTGACGAAACTTTCCAGAATCCTTTAGTATGTCCGTAATATTATTTTCGTACAAAAACGTCACCCGTTTGACCACCCGAAATAGTACCTCAAAATTGGACGGGTTATGCATAAGACCCGTTATGACCCGTTTGCACTCCAAACCATTAAAAACACATCTTTTACCCATCATACCTGAACCACATACCTATTTTAACATACCAAATTTGTTCCAAGGGTACATATCCCATTTACATTCCAAAATAACGAGGGAGGCTATTTACCAAACACTCCCTTAAAACGTCTAGAACTACAACATGTACCATAGAGACTTCATGACTTACACACATAGTTAAACCATAATTTAGACATCAAGACATGACCGTGAACTAACAAAATGACCATATAAAATGAAGTGTACCCACGACACAAAAGAACACTTGGGGGCTTCCAACTTCAAAAGCGTTTGGTCCAAAAGAATTCCGATCTTCTATGCTAGCTTCTAGTTACACTTCTACTTACTTCCAAGCTACAACTACGCCAAATCCTTACCTTTGCTTCCTCCGCTAGAACCTACAAAACCATTAACATCTAAAACGTAAGCGAAAACGCTTAGTAAGTATACAAGATATAATCCACATCACATTTACATGAGTTTGGTGATTACCACCAATCATAACATTAACAAGGAGCATCAAATGAGATTATTACTCACCTTGACCGGGCAAGTAATTATTTAGCATTAACACATCTAGCATTGGATCCAAGCTATCATACATTCACAAGCTCCATAATAATCACATTAACACAAGCATAACATTAACAACATAACATTAACAAGGATTATACTCATATACTTACCTCTAATCCTACTAGCTTCCTATTTGGCTTGACTTGGCTTCTACAAATGCTCCCTAGTACAACATTAACTAAAATTAGCAACTAAATAACTAAAAAGATCATTAATTTACTACCTCTAACCATAATACTCAAATCCACTCATGAACCCTAATTTCTATAATTTGGGGAAAGATACTTACAAGATGAAAAGATTACAATTAAAGCTTCTCTTATGCCTTTTGATCACTTCTTGATACTAGAAAAGAGCTAGATGATGATATTGGCCTTCCCTCTCTTTTCTCCTAGCTAATGTCGACACCAAGAACACTCCCAAAGTTTCCAGACTTTTCTAATGACTAAGATATTTATTAAAGGTTAGTTGCAAGTTTGGTCTCTTGGCAATCTTAGTCCTTCTATTCCTATTCTTCTTATTTTGGCCACCCATTAGTTATTACTTAACTTACAATACATAATTTATATTTACCTAGCAATATGTTTACATAAAAGGTACCTCCTCGGGGTACGGGTGTAACAGTTCTCCCCTCCTTAAATTGAGAGTTCGTCCTCGAACTCTGCTCGTGAAATAAATGGGGATACTTCGTCCTCATCTTTACTTCCGGCTCCCATAATGTCTCCAATACACTTCCACTAGCGGAATTTCTTTGTTTCTAAGTTGTCTTGCTTCTTTCCTAATATTGCTTAAGGTAACCACACTTGTTTCGCCTACCAATTACTTTCTTAAGTATAACACGTGAAAGGTATTGCGAATACCTCTCATATCTCTAAGAAATTTCCAACACTTATGCTACTTCACCTACTCGCCCCAAGATTTTGGAATGGTCCTATAAACCGTGGACTTAATTTCTCTTTATTTTTGAACCTGAAACGCCTTTTTACAGGGAAACTTTTTAACATAACTAAGTCACCTACCTCAATTTCGATTGGTCTTCTTCGGCTATCGGCTTAACTTTTTCGTCTATCTTGTGCCGCCTAAGTTTTACTAGAATCCTCTCAATGTTTTTCCGTGGTCGCTAATACTACGTCCGTGCTTGCCAGTTCCCTTCTTCCGACTTCTTCCCAAACACGGGTGTTCTACACCTCCTACCATAAGCATTTCCTAGAGTGGCATATTTATACTCGCGTGATAGCTATTTAACTAGAGGCAATGATCGTCCCAAAATTCACTTACAACTGGACATCGTCAATGTTTTTCTTTTCAAGTCTCATATCTATTACGTGAGCCACAAGGTATAACAACCGTGTGATAATATCTCCTAGCCTCTATCGTGAAACATAACCCCAATTCACCCTTCCTTTTATCACAATAACAAATCATCCCACTACTGCTAAGATTTACAACCCGAATGATCTTATGGCTACAAGGATGGCCACATTATATTTGTCAAACCAATACATTTCAATGATAATATCAACTGTCCTAGTATAATAGGAATAAGTCAACCCTAAAGGCACTATCATCAATCTCTATCCCTACGCTTTGATATACATTGGATACAATAACGATTTTACTATCGGCTATTTCGACTTCTAGAGGTATCGGAAGTTTAGCTAGTGGGGAGGTTAGTTGCTGCTATAATCATAAGACACGAAGGAAACACTAGCACCCAAATCATACAAAACCTGAGCGGGTACGGAATTTACAAGATGAATACCTGAAGTAATATCGGGCTCCAACCTAGCTTCTTCAACACTCATTTGATAAACTTGAGCCATTGGTTTCGGAACTTCCACTTTCTCATTCTTGACAGTTCTCAAAGGCTTTGCTTTAATCGCCTTCGATTTCGGGAAATCCCTCAACCTGTGCCCTATCTCGTTACACCCATAGCATACTATCATCGGCTTGGTACAATCTTTACTTTTATGGTCAAGAGCTCCACACTTGTAGCAACCCGGCATATTACGCCTACACTCTCCAACATGAAACTTATTACATTCCGGACAAGCCACCTTAGTCTTGGTTTCCACATCTTCCTTGCCATGATCAAACTTGGCTTTCTTTCCATCACGATCTCCAAACTCTTGCTTCCTTTTTATTTCCTTAGCTTCCTTCTCCTTCCTCCTTAATAAGTCCGCTTCCCTCACACGTGCTCTACTCAAGAGGTCCTCCAAAGTAGGACATTTGAATGGAGAGATCACATCACGAATATCATCCTTAAGCATTCTTTGAAACTTGTCAACCTTAAGCTTGTCATTCCCAAGATACTCGGGACAATAAGGAACCATATCATTAAACGTCCTCCACAACTCATTTACCGTCTCATTAGTTTGAGTGAGAGATTGGAATTTCTCTCGAATTTTGTCAATCTCCTCAACTGGAGCATACTCGGCACTAAACAACTCCTTGAATTCCTTCCACGTACAAGTCTCCACCCAAGGTTCACCTTTCTCACACACCTTTCCTTCCCACCAAGTCTTAGCACTATCACGAAGAAAGTTAGTAGCATAGATAACCTTCTTCCTTTCTTCACAACCACTAGTACGAAAAGCACCCTCTACAGCCGTAACCCACCTATTACTAACAATCGGGTCAAGGACACTGGTAAACTGTGGCACATCACAAGCCGTGAAGTCCCGGTAAGTAGCTTTGTCGCTCCTAGGTTCTTTCGCTACTCCACATTCTTTCTTAAACTCCTTAAACTCTTCCTTCATTAGCTCCTTAAGATTTTGCGTTGTTTGTTGGACATAGTAGGGCATTGCTTTCTTAATAGCCTTACCCACTCTTTTTGCCATCATAAGGTCTAGGGCTTTCATTTCTTCCCCCGTGAAACCTCTAAAGCTAGGTCCTCCGGAACTGGAGGAAAATGAGTTTTCATTCTCCTTATCATTATCACCCACATATTTTGCCGAAGACTTGGAATGCTTGGAAGCCGTGGATTTTGCAACTTCTTTTTGGTGAGGAGTTTCCATTTCTTCTTACTGAAAATTAGCAATTCATAATATCAAGCACAACCATATACTTAATCGATGCATGAATGACATTTTATCTTTATAATAACATCCTAGCTTGTCACCCATGTATGTTCTAAATGATTTCAACTTCACATATGTTCCATAGTTTTATCACTACGGTGGCCAGGTGATGAACTCAAATAAGTACATTTTATTACCGTCATTTATCCTATTTATTTGACTTGTTTTATTATATTATCTGTGAGAATTGATACTTAATCGTTTACTTTTGTAATTCTCAGTTAAAAACAAGCATTTGGTGAAACTTGTCGATTTTGGACTAATTATGGAGCAAAACAAGCAAGAAGTTAAGAGTCTACCGAAATGTACAAGATCAAGACATTCTGCTCCAGATACGCCGCATCTTGCTTATTACATACGGCGCATCACTATCAAGATTTCACAAGATACGATCCAAGATACAAGAGGACATGCGCCGCATCTATAAATGGAGTTACGCCACATCTTCTGGCGGTGTACGATTATTCCTGAATATATTAATCTTGGACCCCACGCGAAGTTAAGTCAATGCGCCTCATCTACTTATTAGATGCGCCGCATCTTACCCTCTGACAGAAACTATAAATACCCCAAAGTCAGACGAAGGAAAAGAGTTCGACAGTTTTACAAGACCGAAGTACAGAAACCCTAAGGCCGAACTCAGACGATTAGGCAGCACAAGACACACCCGAACGAAGATACAAGAGCTGTAAGAAGGTCCTGCATGTATTTAATTCATTAAGTAGTTTTGTTTTATTGTGTTAGTAAACTTTAATTCATCAGGATTGGTGGCTTGTGTAATGTGAGGAGAAAGATTGCACTCCCTTAAAACTGCTTTCCCATCAATTAAAGTTTATATGTTGATGTCTTTGGTTACTACTTATTAGTGCATTGATAACCTCTGTGTTTATTAGTGGCCTGCGCATTTGACTACGGAAGAGAATGTGGCTCCCACGGTTGTTACTAAATTGATCACTTAGGAATAACTTTTAGACATAAGTAATCATTAAGGGATTTCTCGCCGATAAGATTAGGACCAACGAGAAAGGGTTAATTACATACACTTCATATAAAACTATCAATAAAACAAGTGACAATCTACTTAATCATCAGGACAGGTCTTCTTATTGTCTCGAGTATTTATCTGTGTACGTGCATGTCTATCGCTGATTCGTGCTCATTAGTTTAGTTTATTATTTAATTGCAACCAAAACGTGCCAGTCTCTCAGGCTGAACCCCCTTGCGTTAGATTAGGTTGTATAGCTAATTTAGAATATTAAAATACTGATTAGAATAACTAGATAATACGTTCCACTCTTAGTGATCGACACTCTACTTACCATTATATTCATACTGACTGGGTACACTGCTCGTTAAGTGTGTGTGTTATTGATAAGTCGGCTAAATATAAATTTAAAACTTGAGTAGGCATTAATACTGCTAAACCGCAACGACACATCGCACGCATCAAGTTTTTGGCGCCGTTGCCGGGGAGTGAATTGTTATTATCTGTTAATTTGATTAGTATTTTAATTAGGTTTTTCTTTTTAGTTTTTAATCTAACCACTAACTGTGTTATATATTAGGTTAATTTGCATTCATTGTATTATTTGCATATTTTTTGTTTTGTGTGTTATTTGTTTTCTTTTATTTTTGTTTGTTTTCGCTTGTTTTTATTTGTTTTTATTTTTTTTCGTATTTTCTGTGTTCTGCTATCGTTGTACTGAGCTTATTCAAACGATACGGCGCATCTATTTTCATAGATACGGCGTATTGCGTTTAATTCTTATAAAATACAACGCGTTTAATTAATTCGATACGACGCATCTTTTCTCCAAGATACGGCGTATCTGTTTTTGATAAAATTTTTTCTAAACGATAACGCCATACGACGCATCTGCTTTAGCAGATACGGCGTATCTATTATTTTAATTAAAAACAGTTTTCGAATTATTAAACAGATACGACGCATCGATTTTTATTGATACGGCGCATCTTCTGAATCAAAAATTTTGTATTTTGAAACGTAACGAAAATACGGCGCATTAACTTTTGTTAATACGACGCATTTAATTTTAAATAAATATCGATTTTTGATAATTAAAATTGATACGGCGCATTCTACTTTATAAGCGGCGTATCTATTTTCTGAATAAAGTCTGATTTAAATTTTAACGATTATAAGATACGGTGTATCCAACTTTTTGGATACGGCGCATCGTCTGCAGATATCAGTAACTTTTATTTTTCGTATTCCGTTTTCGTTGTTAATTTTCTGATATATTACTTTCTTGAGCATACCTACTGATGTTTTTGTGTTGATTTCAGGAAGTGCATGACCAGGAGTTCAACTGAGAACTTGATTCAACCTTTCGACGATCCTGAACGAGCCTTTCATTCGCTTAAAAGGCTTTTCAACACAAAAAGCTTTGATACTTCAAGTTCATTCGAGCTTGATTACTTTTCTAAAGAGAAAGAGGAAGAAGGATGGACCGTGACAAGAACTAAATAAAGAGCTGAACGTGAGTCTAACTTGAAGACTCTGGAATAAAGACAAGTGCTGACCGGGAGACAACCCGGAAAATTTTTATTATTCTGTTCTGTGTCGAGTCAGTCAGGCCCGCAGCAGATACGGCGCATCTCAATCCTGAGATGCGACGCATCTCCTGCACTGGTCATATCTTACTTTATTTTTCTGCATTTTTTTATTTTCGACTTTAAAACTTTTTATCAGTTTATTTTAATGCGGCGCATCCCTGGTTAAGGATGCGGCGCATCTTCTATTCTGATCCGTATTTATTCCAGGCTCGATACGGCGTATCTTCTTCCATAAGATACGGCGCATCGACTGACATGATGATTTTCATTTTAATTTTTATGTTTTATTTTTTCCTAACTACTAATGTATTATGCAAGTTTGAACTTTCTTAACTTAGGTGTGTTTAAAGTCTTGGTGGTATTATAGATTCCTGCATTTCCTGTGGATACATCAAATATGAAGCTTAAACGTTCTAATCCACAAGAAGTTGATTTTTGCTCTTATACTAATAATGGAAGATCATACCGAGCAAATCTCAGGGGAGTTTTTCTGTTCTAATTCTTTTATTTTCCAGTTTTTAACCTTTTATACAAACAACGAGGACGTTGTTTAACTTAAGTGGGGGGATTGGAGAATTAGAACACTTACTTGTCCTAAACTTTTCAAAATATGCTAAAAATGTGCTTAATACACCAAAATTAAAAAAAATTTAGCATGTTTTTGTTTAAAGTCTAAGTTGCATAGCTGCACACATGACGTTATTTTCAAAAATTGTGATATTTTTTTTAAAATTCACAAATCTATGAGTGTGCCGGTGACTTGTAAACTTTAGAACTTGGCTTGTATACTATTCGAGACCACCATAATAAGTATTATTTATATAATTGGAATGACTTGTCTAAATTGGTAAATTTCTAGGATTACACCCAAATAGCCTTTATATGTTATATGTGATATTAGCTAACTACACTGGTTAGTTAACCCCCGTATAAAACCTTTTGTTACTCTCACTTTTAGAGTAAGATATCCCTAGAAAAACACTCAGAGCCATTCCTTTCGTTTCTTACACCTTCGTTATAATGTTTCGTTACACCCTTACACCTTAGCCTACCCTGTAGATTAAAATCAGTGGTTGGTTAATTGCTTTAGGCAAAGTTGTGTTTCCTTACATTACCTGTGTTCGCGTGCGTAATTCATTATCTATGGTTAGGTCGGGAAATTGCACAACTGCAATTGGAGTGAAAGTAAATATTGTATATCTTTGAGTTTATTTTTCGTGTGTTTACTACTTTCACTATTACCGTTATTTCTGAAGTCATGAAAAGTATGGAAATATTATCCAGAATTATCATTAGAGTGATGTGGTGAAATTTTACACATCTTTGTTTGTTAAAAAAATAAAAAAAAAAAAAAAAAAAAAAAAAAAAAAAAAAAAAAAGGAAAAAGAAAAAAAAAAAGGAACAGTTGGATGTTTGATTTGACCAACTTATGTAAAGTTTTGTATTAAGTGGTCGATATCACCACTATTTGTTGTATATTGTATCTATGGATTGAATGGGAGTTGGCAGTTATGGGAACACCAACTAAGGTTTATTCTTTGATTAAGATCTTGTTGAGTATAATTCGTGTCTACCTAAAGTGTGTGTTTCAAGTGTTAAAGCGTGAGTTATTCTATGATATGAGTCTTATTCATGGGATGGTTGGGATAGTGATTAACCACACTTAGGATTTTAATTTATCTGTTTTGTTTATTTTTCATTTTACACCAATTTATATCCCAAATATTATCCATACCCTATATTATTCTTTATCCAAACCTTTGATTTATTGAGATTAGGGATTTGAGCAATCTTAAGTATCGTAGTCGTGGATTCGGCTATGTATTTATGATTTTGTCGCCCTTTTTGATATAATATTATTGGTGAAGATTACTTGGTCCTATCTTTAGCCTATTCGAGTTAAGGATTTGAGCAATTGCAAGTATCGTGTTCGTGGATTCGATCATGTATTTGTAATTTTGTCGCCTTTTCTGGAATCTGAGATCGATAGAGATTAAGAAGAATGATTAACCCTTAAACCTCAAAACCCTTTTTACCGCTTTAGACTTGTTATTCCTTGGCTTTAGTGGGGGAGATGTGTATACTTGCAAGCTTATGATAGAATATTCGTCACGACTGGACAGTTAAACGATTAGATTTGCTTTTATCAAATTATTTTATTTTACTTCTAATTCGTTAAGTGTTAGGTTGTGTGATTATGACAAAAATGAATACATGCTTAAATATAAAAATAAATCCTAATATCTTTTAGGATACATTTTCATAAGATTAATTCTAAGGTTTACTTGGGGACAAGTAAAGTTCAAGTGGGGGATATTTGATGAACTCAAATAAGTACATTTTATTACGTCATTTATCCTATTTATTTGACTTGTTTTATTTTATTATCTGTGAGAATTGATACTTAATCGTTTACTTTTGTAATTCTCAGTTAAAAACAAGCATTTGGTGAAACTTGGCGATTTTGGACTAATTATGGAGCAAAACAAGCAAGAAGTTAAGAGTCTACTGAAATGTACAAGATCAAGACATTCTGCTCCAGATACGCCGCATCTTGCTTATTACATACGGCGCATCACTATCAAGATTTCACAAGATACGATCCAAGATACAAGAGGACATGCGCCGCATCTATAAATGGAGTTACGCCGCATCTTCTGGCGGTGTACGAATATTCCTGAATATATTAATCTTGGACCCCACGCGAAGTTAAGTCAATGCGCCGCATCTACTTATTAGATGCGCCGCATCTTACCCTCTGACAGAAACTATAAATACCCCAAAGTCAGACGAAGGAAAAGAGTTCGACAGTTTTACAAGACGAAGTACAGAAACCCTAAGGCCGAACTCAGACGATTAGGCAGCACAAGACACACCCGAACGAAGATACAAGAGCTGTAAGAAGGTCCTGCATGTATTTAATTCATTAAGTAGTTTTGTTTTATTGTGTTAGTAAACTTTAATTCATCAGGATTGGTGGCTTGTGTAATGTGAGGAGAATGATTGCACTCCCTTAAAACTGCTTTCCCATCAATTAAAGTTTATATGTTGATGTCTTTGGTTACTACTTATTAGTGCATTGATAACCTCTGTGTTTATTAGTGGCCTGCGCATTTGACTACGGAAGAGAATGTGGCTCCCACGGTTGTTACTAAATTGATCACTTAGGAATAACTTTTAGACATAAGTAATCATTAAGGGATTTCTGCCGAATAAGATTAGGACCAACGAGAAAGGGTTAATTACATACACTTCATATAAAACTATCAATAAAACAAGTGACAATCTACTTAATCATCAGGACAGGTCTTCTTATTGTCTCGAGTATTTATCTGTGTACGTGCATGTCTATCGCTGATTCGTGCTCATTAGTTTAGTTTATTATTTAATTGCAACCAAAACGTGCCAGTCTCTCAGGCTGAACCCCCTTGCGTTAGATTAGGTTGTATAGCTAATTTAGAATATTAAAATACTGATTAGAATAACTAGATAATACGTTCCACTCTTAGTGATCGACACTCTACTTACCATTATATTCATACTGACCGGGTACACTGCTCGTTAAGTGTGTGTGTTATTGATAAGTCGGCTAAATATAAATTTAAAACTTGAGTAGGCATTAATACTGCTAAACCGCAATGACACATCGCACGCATCACCAGGCGTAGTCATAAAAATATCCAACATATGGGTCCTTAAAATCACCCAAACGATACACAAATAACAAACACTAGCTCTAAACGCATCTACACAAGGTCTAAGTCTAGGAAATACTAAGGTGAAATCCTAAATCTCTTAGACCGAAGCTCTGATACCAAGTTGTAACGCCCCGTGTCCGATTAGACCAAAAACGTGAAAATTTTCGCAAAAACTCACACCCGAAACTGACACCCTATTACTCTATCGCATGCTGACAAAAATTCTATACATAATTAGACCTTGAGACTAATTTTAAATGAATGTAGACTCAAATACCTTCAAAACGATAGGTGGTACAACCCGCGACGACTTACGGTTTAAAAGATATGAATTTTAGAAAACTGCCAAACCTGGACAGTTGGATAGATGCGCCGTATCCCAAAAAGGTGATGCGCCGTATCACCTGATACGCCATATCTCAAAAGGAGATGCGCCGTATCACCTGATACGCCATATCTCAAAAAAGAGATGCGTCGTATCTACCCTGCAAAACTAGAAATTCTGGACAGACCTACTGTCCCAAATATGCAATTTCGCTAGGCCCTCAGAAAACCCGACCTCCCGGACTCAAAACTTGACGAAACTTTCCAGAATCCTTTAGTATGTCCGTAAGATTATTTTTGTACAAAAACATCACCCGTTTGACCACCCGAAATAGTACCTCAAAATTGGACGGGTTATGCATAAGACCCGTTATGACCCGTTTGCACTCCAAACCATTAAAAACACATCTTTTACCCATCATACCTGAACCACATACCTATTTTAACATACCAAATTTGTTCCAAGGGTACATATCCCATTTACATTCCAAAATAACGAGGGAGGCTATTTACCAAACACTCCCTTAAAACGTCTAGAACTACAACATGTACCATAGAGACTTCATGACTTACACACATAGTTAAACCATAATTTAGACATCAAGACATGACCGTGAACTAACAAAATGACCATATAAAATGAAGTGTACCCACGACACAAAAGAACACTTGGGGGCTTCCAACTTCAAAAGCGTTTGGTCCAAAAGAATTCCGATCTTCTATGCTAGCTTCTAGTTACACTTCTACTTACTTCCAAGCTACAACTACACCAAATCCTTACCTTTGCTTCCTCCGCTAGAACCTACAAAACCATTAACATCTAAAACGTAAGCGAAAACGCTTAGTAAGTATACAAGATATAATCCACATCACATTTACATGAGTTTGGTGATTACCACCAATCATAACATTAACAAGGAGCATCAAATGAGATTATTACTCACCTTGACCGGGCAAGTAATTATTTAGCATTAACACATCTAGCATTGGATCCAAGCTATCATACATTCACAAGCTCCATAATAATCACATTAACACAAGCATAACATTAACAACATAACATTAACAAGGATTATACTCATATACTTACCTCTAATCCTACTAGCTTCCTATTTGGCTTGACTTGGCTTCTACAAATGCTCCCTAGTACAACATTAACTAAAATTAGCAACTAACTAACTAAAAAGATCATTAATTTACTACCTCTAACCATAATACTCAAATCCACTCATGAACCCTAATTTCTATAATTTGGGGAAAGATACTTACAAGATGAAAAGATTACAATTAAAGCTTCTCTTATGCCTTTTGATCACTTCTTGATACTAGAAAAGAGCTAGATGATGATATTGGCCTTCCCTCTCTTTTCTCCTAGCTAATTTCAACACCAAGAACACTCCCAAAGTTTCCAGACTTTTCTAATGACTAAGATATTTATTAAAGGTTAGTTGCAAGTTTGGTCTCTTGGAAATCTTAGTCCTTCTATTCCTATTCTTCTTATTTTGGCCACCCATTAGTTATTACTTAACTTACAATACATAATTTATATTTACCTAGCAATATGTTTACATAAAAGGTACCTCCTCGGGGTACGGGTTGTAACATTGTCGCCCTTTGATAACGTCCCATGAGATAAGACCCTCCACCGTCATTAGGAATAGTAACACATGCATATATTTTATAAATACTAGCCACCGTCCCATACTCCCATTCGCTGGTCATAATGCATGCACATGTACCAAAACATGTTAAGAATCGTTTAAGCTCATATTTGTTAGATCTTTTATCTAGGATTAACACAATAACAATGATTAAACATGTACCAAAACACCAACCAGTATTCTCTTTTTATCTCTTTAGATCCATGAACCAGCCATAACGGCATCATAGGAAGCATGCAAACCGTCCAAATAAAAACCAATACCTCTTTCCATGTCGAAACATCAATAAAAGAAAAGGTCTCGCATTATTCCGAACATGGCAGCAGTACAAAGTTCATCGTCTAACAGTAATGACATGAAATCCCAGCAGTACAAACGTTATCCTTGGGCAGTACTAAGTGAATACACGAGCAGTACAAACTCGCCGGCGAGCAGTACTAACTAAAAACAAGAGCAGTACGAACTGCTACAAATGATCAGTACTAACAACAAATGATAAAACGACCAGTACTTTCGGTGTTTCCCAAGCAGTACAAATCATAACCGAATTAAGACCAACTGCTATTGATGGCTGGAAACATAGTAACGGTAACAACCTAACTAGGGTTTTCAAAACCCTAACATCAATATGATGAAGACCACGCTGCTGCACAACCTACTTTAGTACCAATGTCTCGGAACAATGAATCAGCATGAACTCAAAGGTGAAACATAGTGTAGCAACAACGAGTACAAGATCACCATAAGCCATAAGATCATAGGGTTTCATTTAAGAAGTTCAGGAAACCCTAATCGATCATTGATTAGATAAAAACCAACCATCTGCTGCTTCAATACATGTACAAGCAACACCAAACAGCAAATAAACCAACTTCCATGATGATTTAACAAGAACACAACCAAAATCATGAAGTTGAATCAAGAAAACCTTAAAAATTCGACATACCAACACTGTTTCTGCAGCAGACTTCGACCATCTATAACTTCCAAACGAATGCTCCGATTGAAGATCCCTTCGGTCAGAATCTTGCTTGATATATGAAGTATCTCCAGTAAAAAATTCAGCACGATCCAACGGTTAATGAAAAAAGTTATCGCCGTTTGAAAACTGACCTGCAGAAAAATACGAAAATTGTTCCAGATTCGAATTTTTTCGTGTTCTTCAAGAAAAACCTTGTGGATCCTAGATCACGAGCCCCTTGTCTCTGATACCACATGTTAAGAATCGTTTAAGGTCAGGTTGTTTAGACCTTTTATCTAGGATTAACACAATAATAATGAATAAGACATGTACGCAGCGGAATAAACACAAAAGTATCATTATTATTGCTAAGGTTTTTCTTCGCCATCATCTCTATCTACTAACAAACTTACAAACCTAGGAATCCATTGTAGGAACTTGATGCCTAGAACACACACACCCCTTTTCCTGGAATTACATCTCTAATTCCTGTATATTAAAAACCTACGCCTCTAATCTCTTTATATAATAGAGATTAGGGTTACAAAGACTTTAACATTTAACATAATTAGTCCCTCATCTTTGTCTTCATAAGTTTCCTTCATCTTTCATGTTTTGTCAATATCAACTCAAAGTTTAATTCCTAACACTCTAGCCTCCTGCACTCCAGTACCATAGCCGATCGTGCTGCCAGAGTTGCCACTACCTTCGATGTTGGAAACTTGATCATAGATGTGTATACTTGCCAAGCTTATGATAGAATATTCGTCACGACTGGACAGTTAAACGATTAGATTTGCTTTTATCAAATTATTTTATTTTACTTCTAATTCGTTAAGTGTTAGGTTGTGTGATTATGACAAAAATGAATACATGCTTAACTATAAAAATAAATCCTAATATCTGTTAGGATACATTTTCATAAGATTAATTCTAAGGTTTACTTGGGGACAAGTAAAGTTCAAGTGGGGGGATATTTGATGAACTCAAATAAGTACATTTTATTACCGTCATTTATCCTATTTATTTGACTTGTTTTATTTTATTATCTGTGAGAATTGATACTTAATCGTTTACTTTTGTAATTCTCAGTTAAAAACAAGCATTTGGTGAAACTTGGCGATTTTGACTAATTATGGAGCAAAAATAGCAAGAAGTTAAGAGTCTACCGAAATGTACAAGATCAAGACATTCTGCTCCAGATACGCCGCATCTTGCTTATTACATACGGCGCATCACTATCAAGATTTCACAAGATACGATCCAAGATACAAGAGGACATGCGCCGCATCTATAAATGGAGTTACGCCGCATCTTCTGGCGGTGTACGATTATTCCTGAATATATTAATCATGGACCCCACGCGAAGTTAAGTCAATGCGCCGCATCTACTTATTAGATGCGCCGCATCTTACCCTCTGACAGAAACTATAAATACCCCAAAGTCAGACGAAGGAAAAGAGTTCGACAGTTTTACAAGACCGAAGTACAGAAACCCTAAGGCCGAACTCAGACGATTAGGCAGCACAAGACACACCCGAACGAAGATACAAGAGCTGTAAGAAGGTCCTGCATGTATTTAATTCATTAAGTAGTTTTGTTTTATTGTGTTAGTAAACTTTAATTCATCAGGATTGGTGGCTTGTGTAATGTGAGGAGAAAGATTGCACTCCCTTAAAACTGCTTTCCCATCAATTAAAGTTTATATGTTGATGTCTTTGGTTACTACTTATTAGTGCATTGATAACCTCTGTGTTTATTAATGGCCTGCGCTTTTGACTACGGAAGAGAATGTGGCTCCCACGGTTGTTACTAAATTGATCACTTAGGAATAACTTTTAGACATAAGTAATCATTAAGGGATTTCTCGCCGATAAGATTAGGACCAACGAGAAAGGGTTAATTACATACACTTCATATAAAACTATCAATAAAACAAGTGACAATCTACTTAATCATCAGGACAGGTCTTCTTATTGTCTCGAGTATTTATCTGTGTACGTGCATGTCTATCGATGATTCGTGCTCATTAGTTTAGTTTATTATTTAATTGCAACCAAAACGTGCCAGTCTCTCAGGCTGAACCCCCTTGCGTTAGATTAGGTTGTATAGCTAATTTAGAATATTAAAATACTGATTAGAATAACTAGATAATACGTTCCACTCTTAGTGATCGACACTCTACTTACCATTATATTCATACTGACCGGGTACACTGCTCGTTAAGTGTGTGTGTTATTGATAAGTCGGCTAAATATAAATTTAAAACTTGAGTAGGCATTAATACTGCTAAACCGCAACGATACATCGCACGCATCACCAGGCGTAGTCATAAAAATATCCAACATATGGGTCCTTAAAATCACCCAAACGATACACAAATAACAAACACTAGCTCTAAACGCATCTACACAAGGTCTAAGTCTAGGAAATACTAAGGTGAAATCCTAAATCTCTTAGACCGAAGCTCTGATACCAAGTTGTAACGCCCCGTGTTCGATTAGACAAAAAACGTGAAAATTTTCGCAAAAACTCACACCCGAAACTGACACCCTATTACTCTATCGCATGCTGACAAAAATTCTATACATAATTAGACCTTGAGACTAATTTTAAATGAATGTAGACTCAAATACCTTCAAAACGATAGGTGGTACAACCCGCGACGACTTACGGTTTAAAAGATATGAATTTTAGAAAACTGCCAAACCTGGACAGTTGGATAGATGCGCCGTATCCCAAAAAGGTGATGCGCCGTATCACCTGATACGCCATATCTCAAAAGGAGATGCGCCGTATCACCTGATACGCCATATCTCAAAAAGGAGATGCGCCGTATCTACCCTGCAAAACTAGAAATTCTGGACAGACCTACTATCCCAAATATGCAATTTCGCTAGGCCCGCTCAGAAACCCGACCTCCCGGACTCAAAACTTGACGAAACTTTCCAGAATCCTTTAGTATGTCCGTAAGATTATTTTTGTACAAAAACATCACCCGTTTGACCACCCGAAATAGTACCTCAAAATTGGACGGGTTATGCATAAGACCCGTTATGACCCGTTTGTACTCCAAACCATTAAAAACACATCTTTTACCCATCATACCTGAACCACATACCTATTTTAACATACCAAATTTGTTCCAAGGGTACATATCCCATTTACATTCCAAAATAACGAGGGAGGCTATTTACCAAACACTCCCTTAAAACGTCTAGAACTACAACATGTACCATAGAGACTTCATGACTTACACACATAGTTAAACCATAATTTAGAAATCAAGACATGACCGTGAACTAACAAAATGACCATATAAAATGAAGTGTACCCACGACACAAAAGAACACTTGGGGGCTTCCAACTTCAAAAGCGTTTGGTCCAAAAGAATTCCGATCTTCTATGCTAGCTTCTAGTTACACTTCTACTTACTTCCAAGCTACAACTACACCAAATCCTTACCTTTGCTTCCTCCGCTAGAACCTACAAAACCATTAACATCTAAAAGTAAGCGAAAACGCTTAGTAAGTATACAAGATATAATCCACATCACATTTACATGAGTTTGGTGATTACCACCAATCATAACATTAACAAGGAGCATCAAATGAGATTATTACTCACCTTGACCGGGCAAGTAATTATTTAGCATTAACACATCTAGCATTGGATCCAAGCTATCATACATTCACAAGCTCCATAATAATCACATTAACACAAGCATAACATTAACAACATAACATTAACAAGGATTATACTCATATACTTACCTCTAATCCTACTAGCTTCCTATTTGGCTTGACTTGGCTTCTACAAATGCTCCCTAGTACAACATTAACTAAAATTAGCAACTAACTAACTAAAAAGATCATTAATTTACTACCTCTAACCATAATACTCAAATCCACTCATGAACCCTAATTTCTATAATTTGGGGAAAGATACTTACAAGATGAAAAGATTAAAATTAAAGCTTCTCTTATGCCTTTTGATCACTTCTTGATACTAGAAAAGAGCTAGATGATGATATTGGCCTTCCCTCTCTTTTCTCCTAGCTAATGTCAACACCAAGAACACTCCCAAAGTTTCCAGACTTTTCTAATGACTAAGATATTTATTAAAGGTTAGTTGCAAGTTTGGTCTCTTGGAAATCTTAGTCCTTCTATTCCTATTCTTCTTATTTTGGCCACCCATTAGTTATTACTTAACTTACAATACATAATTTATATTTACCTAGCAATATGTTTACATAAAAGGTACCTCCTCGGGGTACGGGTGTAACATTGTCGCCCTTTGATAACGTCCCATGAGATAAGACCCTCCACCGTCATTATGAATAGTAACACATGCATATATTTTATAAATACTAGCCACCGTCCCATACTCCCATTCGCTGGTCATAATGCATGCACATGTACCAAAACATGTTAAGAATCGTTTAAGCTCATATTTGTTAGATCTTTTATCTAGGATTAACACAATAACAATGATTAAACATGTACCAAAACACCGACCAGTATTCTCTTCTTATCTCTTTCGATCCATGAACCAGCCATAACGGCATCATAGGAAGCATGCAAACCGTCCAAATAAAAACCAATACCTCTTTCCATGTCGAAACATCAATAAAAGAAAAGGTCTCGCATTATTCCGAACATGGCAGCAGTACAAAGTTCATCGTCTAACAGTAATGACATGAAATCCCAGCAGTACAAACGTTATCCTTGGGTAGTACTAAGTGAATACACGAGCAGTACAAACTCGCGGGCGAGCAGTACTAACTAAAACAAGAGCAGTACGAACTGCTACAAATGATCAGTACTAACAACAAATGATAAAACGACCAGTACTTTCGGTGTTTCCCAAGCAGTACAAATCATAACCGAATTAAGACCAACTGCTATTGATGGCTGGAAACATAGTAACGATAACAACCTAACTAGGGTTTTCAAAACCCTAACATCAATATGATGAAGACCACGCTGCTGCACAACCTACTTTAGTACCAATGTCTCGGAACAATGAATCAGCATGAACTCAAAGGTGAAACATAGTGTAGCAACAACGAGTACAAGATCACCATAAGCCATAAGATCCTAGGGTTTCATTTAAGAAGTTCAGGAAACCCTAATCGATCATTGATTAGATAAAAACCAACCATCTGCTGCTTCAATACATGTACAAGCAACACCAAACAGCAAATAAACCAACTTCCATGATGATTTAACAAGAACACAACCAAAATCATGAAGTTGAATCAAGAAAACCTTAAAAATTCGACATACCAACACTGTTTCTGCAGCAGACTTCGACCATCTATAACTTCCAAACGAATGCTCCGATTGAAGATCCCTTCGGTCAAAATCTTCCTTGATATATGAAGTATCTCCAGTAAAAATTCAGCACGATCCAACGGTTAACGAAAAAAGTTATCGCCGTTTGAAAACTGACCTGCAGAAAAATACGAAAATTGTTCCAGATTCGAATTTTTTCGTGTTCTTCAAGAAAAACCTTGTGGATCCTAGATCACGAGCCCCTTGTCTCTGATACCACATGTTAAGAATCGTTTAAGGTCAGGTTGTTTAGACCTTTTATCTAGGATTAACACAATAATAATGAATAAGACATGTACGCAGCGGAATAAACACAAAAGTATCATTATTATTGCTAAGGTTTTTCTTCGCCATCATCTCTATCTACTAACAAACTTACAAACCTAGGCATCCATTGTAGGAACTTGATGCCTAGAACACACACACCCCTTTTCCTGGAATTACATCTCTAATTCCTGTATATTAAAAACCTACGCCTCTAATCTCTTTATATAATAGAGATTAGGGTTACAAAGACTTTAACATTTAACATAATTAGTCCCTCATCTTTGTCTTCATAAGTTTCCTTCATCTTTCATGTTTTGTCAATATCAACTCAAAGTTTAATTCCTAACACTCTAGCCTCCTGCACTCCAGTACCATAGCCGATCGTGCTGCCAGAGTTGCCACTACCTTCGATGTTGGAAACTTGATCATAGAATGAATTGTCGAAGGATGGCCCTTAGTTTCTTCAACCTGGTTCGGCCCAATATCACATTGTAAGGTGATGGAATTGTACCAAAGAATTTCTAGTTGTTCTTCGATACATACGTGGTTACAAAAATACTTCTAGTTTCAATTTTAACCCAACGGCTACTTGTTTCCCAGAGAAACCACAAGAGGTACTTGTCCTTGAGTGATGAACTCAAATAAGTACATTTTATTACTATCATTTATCCTATTAATTTGACTTGTTTTATTATACTATGTATGAGGATTGATACTTAATCGTTTACTTTTGTAATTCTCAGGTAAAAACAAGCATTTGGTGAAACTTGGCGATTTTGGACTAATTATGGAGCAAAACATGCAAGAAGTTAAGAGTCTACTGAAATGCACAAGATCAAGACTATTCTGCTCCAGATGCGCCGCATCTCTTATTACATACGGCGCATCACTATCCAGATTTCACAGATACGATCCAAGATACAAGAGGACATGTGCCGCATCCAAAATGAAGATACGCCGCATCTTCTGGCGGTGTACGATATTCCTGAATATTTTAATCTTGGACCCCACGCGAAGTTAAGTCAATGCGCCGCATCTACTTACTAGATGCGCCGCATCTTACCCTCAAACAGAAACTATAAATACCCCAAGACCAGACGAATTTCGGAGCGCATAATATTATATACGAGTTCGAAGACAGAAACCTAGGACGAATTCAGACGAATAGGCAGCACAAGACACACCCAAACAAAGATACAAGAGCTTTAAGAAGGTCCTGCATGTATTTAATTCATTAAGTAGTTTTGTTTTATTGTGTTAGTAAACTTTAATTCATCAAGATTGGTGGCTTGTGTAATGTGAAACGGAAAAGATTGCACTCTGTTGATCCAGTTGAGCTTTCCGATCTTATTAATTATTTAGTAAATCTAGTAATCAGTATGAAACTGATCTTATTGTATATCAATATGCGAATTATGATTGATCTTAGAAGAATAAACACAAACGAATTATTCAAACAACCTTCATATTTAATACGATTGCTTGAATAGAATAGGGTTACAGAACCTTGAAGTGTTAAACAATACGTTGCTAAGATGATCGATATCTACCTAACACCTAGACCTCCTTTTATAGCGTAAGGATCCTAGTCGGTTACAAGACTTTATACAAGAAAATATTCATACGTATCTTTTCTATACTTATCCTATAAATACTATACATATTAATAAGCAGCAAAGTATTCTTCTAGCAGGCAGAGTCTTCGTAAGCTAGCATCAGAGTTACACGTATGCCTATTATCCCAAACATCAGAGTTATCAAAACAGCAGAGTTAATACACTATCAGCTAGTCACATAACTATCCAGTAAAGTTTTTTTCTCGATCACTAGGCTTTTAGACCCAACATCCTCCAATTGATATTTTTCTTTAAAAAAATCAAGTTGTTCTTAAATCCAGATAAACCCCCCAGGAGGATGCTTCCAAACACTTTACTGTTTTGATGTCTTTGACTCAGGAATCTTCTCATAGTTCGTTATCAATTTATAAGCCTGAGTATCTGAAAAGAAACTATTCTGCAATGTCAACATTCCAGGCTTTAACATCTGAGTAATCACTGCTGTATTGTTATTCAAAGGGTAATCCTTCTCCACAAGCATGTAGACCTTAACACCCTTACAAACCAATTCATGTACTCCACAAGATTGATACAAATACCACCTATCAACTCTGGAGTTCAACAAATCTCTCCATTCAATATCTCTTTCATCAGGCTCAAACATGTTCTTTAAAAAGTAATAGTGAATTCTTTCATACATCACCTCTGGTCTAGTATCACCATACTTTTCTTTATATAACCTCCACATCTGCATCACATCATCTCTATCCATAAAATGTAGCATCTGAGAAAATCTAACAAATCCATAATACATATTATTAGACCTCTTAAACTCCCAGTAAGCTTCACTTCCATCCCTGACTGTATGTGCATAAGAGATGATTGAATATTTTGTATCTAAAGGAACTGCATTAACTATCTCTGGTTCCTCTTGTGGTACATGAACTGTGATATCCATTGTTCTTTTCATATCCTCAGCAGTCACTTCCTCAAAATGATGCTCATTACTTTCTTCTTTTTCAGAATCACTCTTTACCAATGACTTAGTCTTCCTCTTCTTTCTAGCCATCTGCTTTATTCTCTTACCTGTCCTCTTATAACCAATAACCTTCTTAACTTCTTCTCTCTCAAACTCCATGGTTTCCTTGTCATCTTGTTTCTTTGAAACACTTCCAGATGCTTTCACATTGTCAGATCCCATAACCTCTGGCTTTCTTTTCTTTTCAGAAACTTTTCTTGGATTTAGCTTAGCATAAGTTTCATAAAATTCCTTTTCAATTAAAGCATCTGACTTTCCTTTGAAATCCTTCATCTGATAGCCTCTTGCATTCTTCAAATAGTACTTCATGTCATTAACCAATGCTTTCCTTGAAGATGACTTTCCTTTGTAACCATGTTTCTGTACTTCTTTAATCCTCATAATCAGCTCTTCCCACTTAGCTAATCCATTCTTTTTAAGTATAAAATCAACAAGCTCTTTTGTCTTTTCACTTCCATCTAACTGCTCATCATTAGTTATCAAGAAAGCTTCTCCTCTAACAATCATATCAGAATCAACAAAATACTGCAGTTGTTCATCAAATTCTTCTTGATTAACTTCTTTAAATGTAGAGCTTTCCATAAGTTCAAACTGATTTCTTTCTTCATCAGCTGCAACACTTCTTGCATATTCTTCATCCTGAGCAATCTGAGCTTGTTCATCAGCTAACTTTTGCATTCTTTCAAACTTTTCAGCAGATTCAGCAGCAGGTTGTTGTTGTGATTGTGTGGGTGTTTTAGTTTCTTTGTTCATGTTCAGCAGCACTTGAGCTAAAGTCATCTGTTCATCATCTGAATCAGCAGAGTCCTTTACACCAGCAGAGTCCTTTACTCCTGCACTCTTCTCAGTATCATCAGCAGAAACCTTTAACCCATCAGCAGAGGTTCTTCATCAGCAGAGTCCACCTTGTCACTCTCATCACCAACATTTTCAACAAAATCTTTAACAACCTCCCCTGAACCCATTACACCTTCCTGATCCTGATCATTCACTACAGCCTCTTGATCATTCCTCCCCTGTTTGGAAGCATCCTCTTCCAAACTTGGTTTGGAACTCCTCTTTAGCCTCCCCTCAAGGTGTGCAACCCTTAGCTTAAGCCTTCTTATTTCAGCACCTTGAGTAGCCTTGACTGTCTTTAACTCCTTTCAAAGACCAAGGACCTCCTTTGACAATTTTGTACAATTATCCGTCAATTCTTTCAATTGTTTCATGATATCCTCACAACTTCGGTCTGTGTAACCTGACCCGAGAGGTTGATCATTGGAATTGGCATTATGTACTGGTGTTTTAACCGTCAAATCCTCAGTGTCATGTTCAATACTAGCATCAACACTTCGACCTGTGTAACCTGGTCCGAGAGGTGTATCATTTGCAATGTCAATATGTACATTAGTGTCCATCAATTCAATAGTTTCATCTCTGTCCTCATCAATTCGAGATGTGTTACCTTCTCCGAGAGGTGAATCTTGGGACACAAACTCAGTCTCAACCCTAGGTCGAACATCTGAGCCCCCCATAGAAGCCATTTGGCTGGGGTTACCATCAGTTGTATTAGGTTCCTGAGAACCTTCTACAAAAGATGTTGCCATGGTTGAGGTCTTAATTATGTTGACACTGTCCTGCTCAACTACTAAGTTGGAAACAGTAGTGCCAGCCTCTTCCATCATGATACCTCCAACACCTGTATCAGCCTCATCTGCTACCATACTAACATTGGCCTGAGGTAGCACAATGTTCTCAAGTGGTGAAGTCCTAGGTGATTGGGTGATTTTGGGTTTCATGTGACACTGATTCATTCAAGCTTGTAGATGAGGATGTGTGATGGGAAGCTGTGGGTGTGCCAGCCTCTTCATCCTCATTCTCTGCAGCCACTACATTCAAGATGTGCGCAGTTAAGGGAGTTATAGTACCAGAAAATCCCTTTCCATGCTTCTTTAGAAATGCAAACATCTTGATGGCCATTCTACTACAGGGCTCAACATTTACATGCCTCAATGGTTCCCTTAGCTGTCTGTTTATAATAAGTTGTAGAAACCTTGGGTACAAGTAAAACTTCTTCTTAACAAACTTCTTCATCCCCTCAAATATCATAGCAGAAAAATCAAAGGGTTGCCCTGTAGCTAAACACACTAAAGCCATAGCTTGAGAAGCACTAAACTCACTCCATCCACCTACTTTGGGAAACAGCAGTGTTGAAGTGTATGTAGCAAAAACTTCCAATGTGGACAGAGACGACCTTTCAAAAATGTACCACCAACCTCAGGTCTCTCATATCCAATATTCTCAAGCTCAGTCATAACAGTTTCTGGGGTAAGGGTAGGGGGTGTTGGTACGCCTGATAAGCACAAACTTCTCTTAATTGTTGTTTCACTAACTACAATATTCTCCCCATCTACACTACCTATCAATCGTTCCTCACCATCTAGTACATCCAACTTAACAGTTGACCAAAATTGTTTCATATGAGATGTATAAATGGTAGGATCAGCTGTTAACGCATACCTCAATCTAGAAGCACTCAGAAAATCCATAACCTCATGAAAGCCATCAGCTGCAGTAACCTTACTGAGAAATGCTATCTGATTGTGTTCATCCGGAAACGTTCTTCGAGCCATTTGATTTGGGGGTTTTGGGTGAAATGATATGAATTGATGTTCTTGGGTGAAGGTTGAATAGAATTTTGAGCAATTAAAATGTAATGAGATCAAATTGGTGAAAGATACCGTTTTGATCTAATTAGGTTTAAGAACGCGCCAAAAGTTTCAGTTTGACCCTTCAACTTTCAAACTCATCAGCAGAGTTGCGATAGTGTTGACCAAAAGTCAACATTCCCAATATCTTCAAAATCACCTCCTTAAATACCATACCAACCTCTCATTGAAGTCCAAAAATCCCTTAATCACTTAAATAAATCCCCAATTCACAAACCCTAACTCAAAATCAACAAATCATGAGTTCATCAAAAGCTCCAATCATCAACATATCATCGGATTCATCATCAGACGATTCAGAGGGATGGGCAAGTTACTTTCCTCAAGGTTATCTCCCAAGTTCATCTTCAGCAAAACCAAAAGGCAAAGCGGTTGTCGAAGAGGAATATTCCGATCCACTTCCATCAACACCATCCTCCTTCGAAGATTCTGATGATGATAAAAGAACAAAAATCGATCCTCCACAGCATCCTTTGACCGCTGAGCTGCAAAAACAAATGGAGAATGCCGCCGCCGCCTTTGCGAAGAGTGTCCACCTGCCTCATCCAAAGCCAAGTACGGTTGAGCAGAAACCCCCTGTTCCAAAGAAGAAGAAGCAGCAGAAGAAATCAGCTCCCTCAACAAGCCAACAGCAGAGTCCACCACCACGACCAGTAGTACTTGCTCTCCCCTGTCCAAGGGTGTTTGAAGCCATGGGCACTAGGGGACCTCGTAGCAAGGTCATGCCTGACTTTGCTAGGATTTAGGTTGTGAATCTTTGTATTTTGTTGTCTTTTGATCTTTAGCATGTATGTATGGAAACACTATGATGTACTTATGCCTTGATTATCAATGAACTTCTCTTTTCATGCTTTACTTGATTGTGTATGTTTATGTATCTGCAAAAGGTTAGTAGCAAACAACAAACACAAGCAAGAATATTCCATAATAGCAGCAGAGTAGGCATAACAATAAACAACTAAACAGCAAACCAACTTAACAAACAGCAAATTTTGACTTAACAAACAGCACAAATCCTTACAAAACTTTACAAAAACATACAGAGATAAGATGGTTAAAGATTAAAGATTTATCATGCCAATACTAGCAACTAAAAATTGAAATCTACTTACATCAAAACTTTTGGTAAGCAAATCAGCAACATTGTTGTCAGTATGTATTTTAACCACTTGAATTAGCTTTTTCTCATAACAATCTCTAATAAAATGATGTCTTATCTCTATGTGTTTTGTTTTAGAATGAAAAACAGGATTTTTGATAATACACATTGTGCTGTTGTTGTCAATGAAAATTTTTGTGTTCATAAAATTGTACCCATAATCCAGCAATTGGTTCTGAATCCAGAGCACTTGTCCACAGCAGCTAGAAGCAGCAACATACTCTGCTTCAGTTGTCGAATTTGCCACCACTGTTTGTTTCTTACATTGCCAAGAGATCAGCCTATGTCCAAGATACTGACAGCCTCCAGTGGTTGACTTTCTATCCAAAGTAGCTCCAGCATAGTCACTATCTGAGTATGTTATCAAGTCAAATGGTGAATTATTAGGATACCAAAGACCCAATTTTGGTTGACCCTTTAGGTATCTAAAAATTATTTTGACTACTTCCAAGTGTGAAACTTTTAGGGACACTTGGAATCTAGCACAAGCACACACAGAAAACATGATATCTGGCCTTGAAGCAGTCAGATACATCAATGAACCAATCATTGATCTATACAAATGTACATCAACCTCTACCCCATCTTCATCCTTGAGCAAAGGCTTGTTTTTATCCATGGGTGTCTTTGCTGCCTTCACATCTTTGAAACCAAATTTCTTTAACATATCAGCCACATACTTATCTTGGCTAATAAAAATCCCATCTGACTTCTGCTTTACTTGAAGCCCTAAAAAGAAAGTCAGTTCTCCCATAGAACTCATCTCAAACCTGCTGTGCATAAGCTTCTCAAATCCTTCACATAACACCTTATTTGTAGAAACCCAAAAATAATATCATCTACATAAACCTGAACAAGTAGGATATCCTTTTTGTCTTTCTTAATGAACAATGTTTTATCAATGGTTCCTCTGCAAAAACCATTGTGTAACAAATACTGTGATAAGGTGTCATACCAAGCTCTAGGAGCTTGATGTAGTCCATACAGTGCTTTCTTCACCTTGTAGACCCTATCAGGATACTTAGGATCTTCAAACCCAGGTGGTTGCATCACATAAACCTCTTCAGGTATCTTTCCATACAAGAAAGCACTTTTCACATCCATTTGATACACAGGAAAATTCTTGTATGAGGCATATGCCAAGAAAAGTCTGATAGCCTCCAGTCTTGCAACTGGGGCAAATACCTCATCATAGTCTATCCCTTCTTCCTGAGTGTATCCCTGAGCCACCAATCTAGCCTTGTTTCTGATGACAATACCTCTTTCATCTCTTTTACATTTGAACACCCAATTTGTACCAATTGCCCTTTTTCCATTAGGCAAATCAACTAATGTCCAGACCTCCTGAAGCTTGAACTGCAGCAACTCCTCTTGCATAGCTTCAACCCAACTTTCATCCTTCAAAGCCTTGTGAATGGTCTTGGGTTCTTCTTGAGATAAGAAACAGGCAAACAGGCAATTTTGTAAATCCTTGTAGCTATTCCTCTTCTTGAGTTTTTGAGCAAACAATCCTTGATCAAGCAAATCACTCAACCCTTTTGATTTACTTCTAGTCTGAACAGCAGAGTGAACATCACCAATTATTTGCTCCTTTGGATGATGATGCGTGGTTTTGCAACCTTACAACAGGTTTTACCTCTCGAGGGATCTCAAGAGGCTTACAACCCCACCAGGCAGTGTACCTGACCGATGTAGTATAGTGTAGTGGTAAGTACGGGGGATTGATCGTTCTCCACAGGGAATAGTGTTCGTTAGGTATAAAAACTACTCTAATAGGTCTAAGGGTGAGAGAAGATTCTTTTTATGTTTTTTATAATTTTATGAAAGCAAGTAAAATCTCGGGTTTGAAAGAGTGGCGGAATTAGTTGCTAGTCAACTAACCCAAGTTACTACGAATGCAAATAAAATAAAATAACAGAAAATGAAAAGGTGGTAAAACTTATGTGGAGAGAAATGTGTTTACTTAGATTTCCTTACTCCCTAACTATCTTTTACCGGTTGATTAGTGTGTATTAATTGCGTGGATGACGGGTGTATTCCTTAATACCAATCGTGGGGTAGCGTACGTACTTCCCCAACTCTACAAGCTCCTACTTCACTCCTATGTCGAGCCGGCTAGGAAGCTCCTAACATGGGATCACTAGAATTCGCTTGTGCATTAAATACAACCATAAAAACCTTTAGTACGCATTGGTTCATGTTTCTTAAGACGTTCAAGCAAGTTACCGAATAGGAAGTTAGCCAGTTTTCTTAAGCCTAACATAGATGAACAATCATCCAGTACAACTAATAACACACTAATAACCAATAATCAATAGCTAGGTTTCATTAGATCTAAGCAAACACAAGATAAATCTAGCCTAGCATGTTAAACAAAAGACAAGAACAAGATAGAATCAAACAACACATAGACATATTGAATGATTAATTGATAACTTATCTTCAATGTAACATGGAAGATCTCAAGGCAAAAAGCCTTGAGAAAGCTGCTAAAATTGTCTTAGGGTTTTCACACACAAAGTTCCTCAATAAGTTCCACACTAATGACAAAAAATTGCAAAACTATATATAGACTTTCAGATCTGACGGCGTCACGTTATGGAGTGTGACGCCGTCACCTCGCCGCTTTTAGGGTTCCCGGATGGCCTTCTTGACGCCGTCCCTCTTTAGCTCTCCAAAATCCGTTCTGGCTTATCAAGGCTTGACGCCGTCAGACTTAGGGGTGACGCCGTCCCTCTTTAAATTAAGCTGTGACGACCTTGATCACATTAAAGCGTGACGCCGTCAGAATTCCATGCAAATTTCTCTGGCTTATCATGAGTAATTTTCACATCCACCACTTTTGCCAAGCCATGACGCCGTCCAGAACAAATCTTGACGCCGTCAAAGGTAATTTCCAGCACAATTTTGAGACTTTGTCGTTTTCTTCACTTTTATGCTCCAAAAACGTCCAAAATGCCTCCTTTTCCAGATTTCTCCTCAAAAGTACCTAAAATGACAAAAGGAACGATTTAGGGCAATATTTGATCAAATAAATACGATTTAGGGCTTAAATGACCCCTTAAAAGCGGTACACTTTTCGCTTCATCAAATACCCTTACACTTGATATTTGCTTGTCCTCAAGCAAATGTGCTTTTATTCTAATCAAAATACAAGTTAGGGGTCATTTAATGCTAACATAAAAGTAATTACAACAAATATTCGTTCCACTTTAATCATAATAAGCACGGAGATTACAAACTAGCACCTCACAAGTAGTGTTTAGATACTCACATCTCTCAAGTGTCATCAAAATAAATCTCATAAATGAAAACGGATAATATCTCTCACTACCTGTCATAGCAAATAGATTACCATAGGCTTGGGAAAGGATCGAAAACCTCCTCCACTAGGCGTAAGCACCTAAGATAAACTATCAAAGAGGGCTTTTACATGGGTTATAACGTTAGGTGTAGGGAAAAGGAAAACACGGTTTTGTTGGATAAAGGATATTTTACTGGTGGCGAGTTAAAGATCTTGATTAATTACATGTACTATACAATGTTGCTAAGCCAAGACTCGACTCAATCTTAAGCTAAAAAAAAATAAAATAACAAAAAAACATAAAATAAACATAAAATGAAACGGGATGGTAGTCCGTATGTTTTTTTCTACTTTTCTTTTTCTCATTTTTTTTTTTGTATTTTTCTTGATTTTTTTTTTTTTTTTTTTTTTTTTTTTTTTTTTTTTTTTTTTGAATCAAACACTTTTGCCCTACCATCCAAAATAATACATCGTAGGGGGGTTTGTATCCCCCTTACACTTGAACTTTTACATAACTTTACAATTAACTATTCTAATGACTCGAATCAAGATAATCGAAACACTTGGAGTACTTTTAAAATATTTAGCACATATGGGGGTAATAATGTTGTTCTTCCCCATTACTCCATTACACTAGTACTTTACCCATGAGTCCCAATCGTCCCAAAACAATATGTACAAGGATATGACTCGACTTAGCAACCATGTAATCAATTAGATAATTAACTAAGGGTTTAAACAAATGTTGTCACAATAATGCACTAAAGATGAGTGCATACAAGGTAGGCTAAGGCGATTTGGGTGTACATTTAAGTGGGGTGTAAACAAATTCTTACTTTAAGTAAAATGCTTAAAGTTAGAAACGAAAAGATAGACTCTGAGGGGTGTACTAGGGGTATCGTGTACTAAAAATGAGTACAACGCAAAGGGTGTGGGAGAATTACTTGACCAATGTAGCCAATGTAATTATAACAAAAACACAGGTGTAAAACAATGGGTTAATCCTAATGCCTCTTATCATGTAGTAAATCTAACTACACGAATGTAGTCTCACTTGTGGCCTCGGAATGGTCCTAACGCAAGTTCTAGAATCTAAGTGCTACCGGTACACACATCATAGCATAAATGCTTTTCCTACCAATTCTAGGGGCGAACCTCACATATTTGGGGGTGGAAAATTTTTTAGTGGTACGGTTTTGTGCTAGTCATATAACTCCTATCCGTGAGACGCTTATTAGAACTAAAGTTTCACTCCTAAATGTTGTAAAAAATTTTAAATTTGGCACTAAAATTGCCCTAACAAGTATTTATCTCAGTTTTATTACACATCTACCATTAAACAAACAAAAATCAAGCGTAATAGCATTCTCTAATCGTACTTTTACCCCCCCTTACACTTAAGATGAACATTGTCCCCAATGTTCAAATAACAAGATGTAAAAGTAAATAAGGTAAAAGAATGAAATCAAATACTCCCCTGATTCGCTCGGTGGATAACGAAGTAACACGGTTAGATCTTCTTCCAAGGTAATGTTGAAGCTCCATGACTAATGCATCGCCAAAAGCTTGATTCCACATACATTTCCTTGTCCAAAATAACCTGTTAAACCTGAGAAAACAAACACGAAAACCTGCATAACATCGGCGGGATAAACTCTATATATAAGGATATAATGCTTGTGGAATGATTATTTTGCAGATTCCTGGAGATTATAAGTTAGAAATTTAATAAAAACTTTTTATGAAAACAAAACTTTCAAAAATTTTCAGAAAATTAAACCTGACGTCGTCAGGTTGTAAATCCTGACGCCGTCAGGTTGTAAAGCCTGACGCCGTCAGAAACAATCTGACAGAATTTTCATGTTAAGTTTCCGGAAAATTTTTGGAAAAACCTATACCTTACTTCCTGGAAATCCTGCAAAACATCATTATGACTCGATACAAGCATTTGACTCAAACAATTACTAATATGTATGTTAATTTATTATTGTTACGATTCATGTTCATTTGTTCTAATAAACCGATTTGGATTTCCCTTACACTTAACTTTTGCAAAATACCTTTATATGTAGTTAAGACGAAGTTAAAAACAAGATAAAGCATTTTCACAATTTAGTTTCGAACATGAATCAATAATAATAAAAATTAAACATACATACGGAAGCAAATAAAATCAAACAAACAAAAAATAAACACACAAAGCAAATAAAGCTTGGGTTGCCTCCCAAGAAGCGCTTGTTTTTGTTCGAGTCACGAGCCTGACTCTACCCTTATTTAACGGATAAAGGAGAGGTTTTTCCTACACTTAGGATTAAGTGCGGGTGATAGTAGCGATACACACCATCTCGGTAGAAGTATGCCGCGTGAGGAAAGAGTGGTGGATGAATTATATACTCAAAGGGGTGTGCTCCTTTCATCATAACCTTACCTAGTTCACTTTGGTCAATGGGTGAATTAAAGTTCTCTCCTAAAAAGGGATCATCTTCTATCAACTTCGAGAGATTCCTAGTTGGGAATCCATCTTGACCTAATAAACCCGGTTTAAACCCATAATGTTTCTTGTGATCAATCATGAATGGGTGATGTAAGTATGTAAGGTCATGGTTCACTCCTATATTAGCTTCCACTCCACATGGCCTAGAGTCTACTACCTTAATCTTAACATTACCCGGACTACATGGTTTGATGGGTGGATCGGGACCTTTTTTAATTCCTAAATTCACATCTAAAGATCGAAGATTAGGTAACGGTTTTGGTTGAGGCTCCGGTTCATCAAAAATAGGAAATCCCCTAGAACTAAGAGTAAGGTTGTGATCACTATAAGCATTCAAACCTATATCCTCTAGTTGTGTTTGGTTCAAAGGTTCTACCTCCATCGGGATTCCTAAAGTCTCTTCTACTTCTTCCGGGTAAGTCACGGGCGGTGTGTGTGCCTCAAATGATGGTAGGACTTGTGGGGTACTTTGTAGGTTTGTGCTATTTACCTCATCCTTCCTTGTCTCTATATCAATTATATCCACATCATGTGTTTTAGTAGAATCTAACCCAAACATGTTCCTAAGTATCTCAAATCCTTCTCTAGCCATTTCAAGTTCTAAGTCCGATTCATAAGAATCTTCCCCGATAACATGATTACTATGTTCAATTTGCCTAAAGGATTCATCATGTGTTCCTTGAGATTCAAAGTCATTGATCATAAAACCTAGGTCTTTTTGCTCAACATGCTCATGTTCGGCTAAATCCTCCTCAATTGTTTCCTCAAGTTGTGATGTATACGAACCCATTAATTCATTAAACTTACGGTTCACGGTTAGGAGGCTTTCCTCAAAAATTTTCCAAAGGGTCTTATTAAAAGGAGTTAATCCTAACAATGATTGTTTAATAGAAGCCACACATGCACATAATTCATCAAACCTATCAAACTTTATACCCATCTCCTCTTGTATATATCTAAGATCACTTAAAAATTCATTGGAACAACAGGAAGCAAATCTATCCGTGTAAAGTAATTGTTCCTCTATTGTTAATGATCTAAATGGAATTTCATCCGCCATGGTGACAAATGAAAATGGTTTTACAAACAAAGGGCACAAAGAAAAAGATAGACTACAAGAAATCCTAGAAAAATAAAATAAAAAATCTCACTAGAAAGGAATCTAGTGAGTAGACCTAATAAAATAAAAATTCAACCTAAACAATAACTATTCCCCGGCAGCGGCGCCAAAAACTTGATGCGTGGTTTTGAAACCTTACAACAGGTTTTACCTCTCGAGGGATCTCAAGAGGCTTACAACCCCACCAGGCAGTGTACCTGACCGATGTAGTATAGTGTAGTGGTAAGTACGGGGGATTGATCGTTCTCCACAGGGAATAGTGTTCGTTAGGTATGAAAAACTACTCTAATAGGTCTAAGGGTGAGAGAAGATTCTTTTTATGTTTTTTTATAATTTTATGAAAGCAAGTAAAATCTCGGGTTTGAAAGAGTGGGCGGAATTAGTTGCTAGTCAACTAACCCAAGTTACTACGAATGCAAATAAAATAAAATAACAGAAAATGAAAAGGTGGTAAAACTTATGTGGAGAGAAATGTGTTTACTTAGATTTCCTTACTCCCTAACTATCTTTTACCGGTTGATTAGTGTGTATTAATTGCGTGGATGACGGGTGTATTCCTTAATACCAATCGTGGGGGTGGCGTACGTACTTCCCCAACTCTACAAGCTCCTACTTCACTCCTATGTCGAGCCGGCTAGGAAGCTCCTAACATGGGATCACTAGAATTCGCTTGTGCATTAAATACAACCATAAAAACCTTTAGTACGCATTGGTTCATGTTTCTTAAGACGTTCAAGCAAGTTACCGAATAGGAAGTTAGCCAGTTTTCTTAAGCCTAACATAGATGAACAATCATCCAATACAACTAATAACACACTAATAACCAATAATCAATAGCTAGGTTTCATTAGATCTAAGCAAACACAAGATAAATCTAGCCTAGCATGTTAAACAAAAGACAAGAACAAGATAGAATCAAACAACACATAGACATATTGAATGATTAATTGATAACTTATCTTCAATGTAACATGGAAGATCTCAAGGCAAAAAGCCTTGAGAAAGCTGCTAAAATCATCTTAGGGTTTTCACACACAAAGTTCCTCAATAAGTTCCACACTAATGACAAAAAATTGCAAAACTATATATAGACTTTCAGATCTGACGGCGTCACGTTATGGAGTGTGACGCCGTCACCTCGCCGCTTTTAGGGTTCCCGGATGGCCTTCTTGACGCCGTCCCTCTTTAGCTCTCCAAAATCCGTTCTGGCTTATCAAGGCTTGACGCCGTCAGTCTTAGGGGTACGCCGTCCCTCTTTAAATTAAGCCGTGACGACCTTGATCACATTAAAGCGTGACGCCGTCAGAATTCCATGCAAATTTCTCTGGCTTATCATGAGTAATTTTCACATCCACCACTTTTGCCAAGCCATGACGCCGTCCATAACAAATCTTGACGCCGTCAAAGGTAATTTCCAGCACAATTTTGAGACTTTGTCATTTTCTTCACTTTTATGCTCCAAAAACGTCCAAAATGCCTCCTTTTCCAGATTTCTCCTCAAAAGTACCTAAAATGACAAAAGGAACGATTTAGGGCAATATTTGATCAAATAAATACGATTTAGGGCTTAAATGACCCCTTAAAAGCGGTACACTTTTCGCTTCATCAGATGATTCCTGTGGACTCTGGTTGTTGGAGTGGGACTAACAGGTATATCAGTCTCCAAATTTGATAAATCAGCTTCAGCACCAAAAACATCAACAACTTCATCATCATTATCCACATACACTTCTTCTAATTCAGGCATCTCATCAGCAGAATCACCATCTTTATCAGCAGCAGAGTCCTTGTCCATAGCAGCAGAGTTACCAAACCTAACAGCAGAGTGTTTCGGCCTAACAGCAGAGTGCTTTGGCTTATCAGTAGAGTGCTTTGGCTTGGCAGCAGAGTTGAGAGAACTGCTGCTATGTTTATATCCTTGTTGCCCAGCAACATCTGACTTTGTATTCCGTTCCTTATCATCATTCTTGACATCATGAGAAGGTTCATCAACACCTTCTACATTAACCTTTGGTACTTCCTTATGAACAGCAGCATCATCTGAACTTTTTCCCTCTTTAGGAGTGAAGTACTGATCAAACGTGCTCCTTTCAATCAAAACAAACTCCTCTGCAGGCTCATCCTTCTTTGCTTGTGTACCTGCATTGGGGTTAGTTTGTGTGCCTGCAGACATGTTAGTGGTACCTGCAATGACTGGTTGATAATTCATACTCTTGGTTAAAGAATCAATATCAAACATCCACTCAGGACCTTTTCCATCAACATTAGGTGTGGTTTCTCTAATTCTAACATGCAAATTTTCCACCACATGCCCAGTTCTTTGATTGAAAACCCTAAAAGCCTTACTTTCAGTAGAGTATCCAACAAAGTAACCTATGTCTGCTTTCTCACTAAACTTGCCTAAGTGGTCAATGGTGTTTAAGATAGTGACAGGACACCCAAATGGTCTAAAGAAATCAATCAGTGGTTTCCTACCATGCAATAACTCATAAGGGGTCTTATTGTGAGGTTTAACTATCTTAGTTCTATTTTGCACATAGCAAGCAGTGTTGACTGCTTCAGCCCAAAAGATAGTGGGTAACTTAGACTCTGACAACATAGTCCTAGCAGCTTCAATTAATGTTCTATTTCTCCTCTCAGCCACACCATTTTGCTGAGGAGTTCTAGCCACACTAAATTGTCTAGTTATACCCTTTTCCTCACAGAACTGATTCAATACTTGATTCTTAAATTCAGTTCCATTGTCACATATGATGATTTTAATCTTGTGATTAAATAGGTTTTCTATCCTTGTAATAAAAGCCTTAAGAATGCCAGGGGTCTCATTCTTAGTAGCTAAGAAGAATACCCAAGTAAACCTACTGAAATCATCAGTGACCACTAAGCCATACATCTTTTTGTTCAAACTATTCACATAAGTGGGTCCAAATAGGTCCATGTGTAACATAAACAAAGGTTCAGTTATAGAATTCACCAATTTGGACTTACAAGATGCTCTATGTTGCTTTCCCATTTGACAAGCAACACATACTTCAGGATTCTCAAAAACCTTTGAAGGTAATCCTCTGACCAAGTTCCCTTTCACCAACTTGTTGATAGCCTTGTAGTTCAGATGTCCAAGCCTTCTGTGCCATAGTTTGGACTCATCAATAGTGGCTTTGGCAAACAGACAAGTTAAATCTCTTTTGGGAATAATGTTCTTTATGTCCACACTGTATATGTTGTCATTTCTAAGGACTTTAAGAAGTACTAATTTATCATCAGGTATCTTAAAGTCGGGAGATAAGACAAGACATTCAGTGTCTGTAAAAAGAACAAAATTCTTTCTGTCACACATTTGTGAGACACTAAAAAGATTGAACTTTAAGCCATTCACCAAATACACTTTTTCAAAATCCAATTTTCCAGTTCTGATCATGCCTTTACCAACAATTTTTCCTCCTTTAGGGTCATTCCCAAAGGCAACATATTCACCATCCAAAGCTTCAAAATTCTCCAAATTGCTTTGGTCTCCTGTCATGTGTGAAGAGCATCCACTATCAAAAATACATTTATCCTTTAGCTCCTTTTGTAGATTGCCCTGCACAAAAAGTAAGAGAATTAGTTTCTCTTTGTGACCCAAGCCATTACTGACTTGGATCTACCTTGTGCATCAAAGTAGTCAAATTTCTTCAACTGCATTGGTGCACTGCTGTGTCTGAGAACATGATCTAAAACTTTAACCTTTGGTTTCCAGACCCAGCAAGCTGAGGCTTTGACAGCATAAAAATGATTGCCCACAACAGTATCATGTAACAACTTTAGGCAAAACAGCAGAGTCTGCCTTAACAGCAGAGTTTGCCTTAACAGCAGAATCAACTATATCCTTCTTTATGGGCACTGTTGGTGCAATAGGAGAGATAACTCTAGAAGTACCATCTCTCATCAAAACTTCCCTAGGAACCATGTTTCTTTTGGGGTGAGGGTGAGTCTTTCTAGCAGAGTTTCTTTGATTCACCCTTGTGTATTGGTTCCAGGCTGGTTTCTTATAGCACTCATCTTGCAGATGTTCAAAACTACCACAGCAATAACATGCCTTCTTAAGTAATTGAAAATCAGTACCTAATTTATGTGAAACTAGGTTGTTCCAATTTCTCTGATTTCCCCTAGGCAAGTTATTTGTTCTTTTAGGATATACTCTAGGTGTGTTTTCATACTCAGCCAGCTTCCTAGAGATACCTTTACCAAACCTAGGCTTAACAAACTCAACCTTTTTAGCCCTAGGTACTTTTGATTCAACAACAGTAGGAATTTCTTCCCTTTTGTTCTTAGAGGTTGAATCAGATTCTACTTCATCATCATCACTGTCAGACACCCAATCTTCAATCAAGGGTGCTTGTTCATACTTCTTTACTTCAACCTTAGGTGACTCTATTTCATTTTCACTAGTTTCAACTACAAGTTTACTAGTTTCACCTACAGGTTTAACCTCAGACTCAGATATGAAAGTTAGTGTCCTAGTAGGAGGGGCATTGGCACTAAGTTTTGTAGGGTGAGCAACAGCATTATATCCTAAACCACTTCCTGGTTCTGCAAAGTGTCTACCTATTGGTTTACTGAGAATATCAGTGGCATATTGTTGTTTTTCAACCCTAACTATGTGTTTTTCAGTCTCACTAATAGCTGAAACTCTAGCCTGTTCAGCCTCTTCTACTTTTTCCATAAGAACCTTAATCTCATCATCTTTCTTGATAATTTCATTTTTCAAAATAGTTATCTGATCAAGGTATTCAATTTCAACCTTTTTATAAAATTCTAGCTTCTCTTCTAAGTTCTTTAAACCATATGCATAACTAAGATTATCTAGCTTAAGTGTTTCATTTTCCATCTTAAGGTTTCCATTGCTAGATTTAAGTATCTCAATTGTATCAGAACATGATTTAAAAGAACAAGATGATTCATTGGATACCTCAGAGTCTGATCCAGAAGAAGAATAGGCCATGAGAGCAAAATGTTGCACTTCAGATTCCTCTTCAGCTATCAATGCACAATTTGGACCATCCTCAGCAAGATCACTCCAATCATAATCACCTAACCCATCACATGATACCATAGCAGTAGTAGAATTTGGCTCCTCATCAGCAGACTTCTTGAAATTCTCATTACTTCTTTTTGGTGCTTTGCATTCTCTTGCAAAGTGTCCCTTCTTTCTGCAGTTAAAACATTCAGCCTTTGACTTGTCAAATCCCACACTCTTGTTCCTTCTGAACTTCATCTCTTTTCCAGTTCGCTTAAGAAACCTTCTTGCCCTCATAGTAAGCATTGCAAACTGCCATTGCATATCAATCTCCTCAACATCATCAGGATCAAGTTCATCCAGATCTTGAGGCATGACTGAAGTACTTGTAGTAAGTTCAGCCAAATAAGCACAAATTGCAGCATCACTGATAGTGTTGGTGTTAGAAGAGTCAGCAGCAGAGACATGTGAGCCAACAGCAGGAGCAAAAGCACCAGTAGCAGAGTGCTGTTCTTGATGTCTACCAGTAGTCTTGTTGCTTGAGGAAACAAAAGCAAGATTATTTGTGGTAGAGGATGAGCTTGACAATCCTTTAACTTCAGATTCATACACCTTCAAGTTGTTATACAGATCATCCAATGTCATAGTATCAAAATCTTCCTTATGTCTCCAAACCACTGTATGAGTGTTCCATTCAGAAGATAGACTTCTCAGAAACTTTAGATTGACATCTTCTTGAGATGGCTCAATCTTCAAAAGAGCCATCTGACTTGATAGCTTATGAAGTCGATCATAAGTTCCTTCAATGTCCTCAGAACTTAAAGCAGTGAAAGTTTCAAACTGATGCTTCAGTAGATTCTTTCTTGATTTCTTTGTAGCTTCATTCCCACCAAATCGAAGTTCAATTGCTTCCCATAACTCCTTAGCAGACTCAATATGATTAAAGCTCAATTGATAATCATTAGGTATTCCCATCATGAGAATACTGTGAGCCTTAACCTCTAATCTTCTCTGTGCTTTCTCCTCACTTGTCTTGAGAGTCAAGACTGATCCAGTAGCAGTCTTGGTTTGCACACTGTCGCCATTAAGAACAACTTCCCAAAGTGAGTAATCAACCATTCTTATGTATTGTTGAATCCTCATCTTCCAGATCTCATACTCTCCAGTCTTGAGCATGGGAACCCTTGATGCAGTAACCATGTGTGTAGAGTCGGAATCCATTGCTTACTGTGATGATTAGCAAATCTTGTATTCAAAAATTCTTCTTGGTACCAGTTTCTAGATCACAAGCTCTGATACCACTTGTTGATCCCAGTTGAGCTTCACGATCTTATTAATTACTTTAGATAAATCTAAGGTAATCAGTATAGAAACTGATCTTGAATTGTATATCAAATATTATGCGGAAACTAATACTTGATCTTAAGAAGAATAAACACAAACGAATTATCAAACAACACTTCAATATATTAATACGATTGCTCTGAATAGCAATAGGGTTACAGAAACCTTGAAGTGTAAAACAATACGTATGCTAAGATGATCGATATCTAACCCTAACCCTAGAACCTCCTTTTATAGCGTAAGGAGTCCTAGTCGGTTTACAAGACTTTCTATACAAGAAAAATATTCATACGTATCTTTTCTATACTTATCCTTAACATACTATACATATCTAATAAGCAGCAGAGTAATTCTTCTAGCAGCAGAGTCTTCGTAAGCTAGCAACAGAGTTACACTATGCCTATTATCCCAAACAGCAGAGTTATCAAAACAGCAGAGTTAATACACTAATCAGCAGAGTCACATAACTATCCAGCAGAGTTGTGTTTCTCGAATCAGCAGCATTTTAGACCCAACACACTCCCTTAAAACTGCTTTCTCATTAATTAAAGTTTATATGTTGATGTCTTTGGTGACTTTTATTAGTGCATTGATAACCTCTGTGTCTAGCTGAGCGTTGATCGGGTCGCCATGCCTCTGCCCTCGCCTATTTATTAGATCGCCTATGCATTCTATCGTCTGTAGAAAAGTAGGAAGAAAGATAAATAGGATAGTCATAAGTAATCATTAAGGGTTTACTCGCCGATAAGATTAGAACCAACGAGAAAGGACTTAATCTCGGTGCGTTGCATCGAACTATACACTTCATATAAAACTAGCAATAAAACAAGTGACAAACTACTTATCTATCAGGACAGATCTTCTTATTGTCTCAAGTATTTATCTGTGTACGTGTGTGCTATTCGCTGATTCGTGCCTATTGGTTTTGTTTATTATTTAATTGCAACCAAATCGTGCCAGTCTCTCAGGCTGAACCCCCTTGCGTTAGATTAGGTTGTATAGCTAACTTAATATATTAAAATACTGATTAGAATAACGAGATAATACGTTCCACTCTTAGTGATCGACACTCTACTTACCATTATATTCATACTGACCGGGTACACTGCTCGTTAAGTGTGTGTGTTATTGATAAGTCGGCTAAATATAAATTTAAAACTTGAGTAGGCATTAATACTGCTAAACCGCAACGACACATCGCACGCATCAAGTTTTTGGCGCCGCTGCCGGGGAGTGAATTGTTATTATCTGTTAATTTGATTAGTATTTTAATTAGGTTTTTAATTTTGTTTATCTAACCGCTAATTCTGTTGTGTATTAGATTAATTTGCATTCATTGTATTATTTTGCATATTTTCTGTGTTTGTGTGTTATTTGTTTGCTTTTATTTGTGTTTATTTTCGTTTGTGTTTTTATTTGTTTTTATTTTTCGTATTTTCTGTGTTCTGCTATCGTTGTACTGAGCTAAATCGAACGATACGGCGCATCTATTTTCATAGATACGGCGTATTGCGTTTAATTTTTATAAAATACAACGCGTTTAATTAATTCGATACGACGCATCTTTTCCCCAAGATACGGCGTATCTGTTTTTGATAAAAAAAAATTTCTAAACGTTAACGCCATACGACGCATCTGCTTTGGCAGATACGGCGTATCTATTATTTTAATTAAAAACAGTTTTCGAATTATTAAACAGATACGGCGCATCGATTTCTGTCGATACGGCGTATCTTCTGAATCAAAAATCTTATATTTTGAAACGTAACGAAAATACGGCGCATTAACTTTTGTTAATACGACGAATATAATTTGATAAATATAGTTGATTTTTGATATTTACTTTGATCGGTCCGCTACTCTCGTGCACAAGTTGTTTATTTTCAGGATAAATGATGACTCATGCATCATCATGAAAGATTACATTCTGAACCAAACCGAGAGACGCTGGCTGGAGTGATCGAACTTATGACAACGAGAGTGGAGGAAAATTCAATATTGGTAACATTGAACGTCTTAAATTCTTGAAATAGAATTCCAGGTAACCTCTACGATAATTCATCCTGCCCAAAGGAAAGTTCTCTACAATATAATCTCAATTTTATTATTCATATTATACATCTGATTCAAATTGTAATCTTAATTTTGTATGCTTAAAAACGATATTTGTTCCTAACCTCGGAATAAATCCTTATCCACTGAACAATAAGATTGCAATTATTAATAAAACGTTTATGCCTATTGCTCTTATTTTGAATTCATTTATATCATATGGCATGACCGTTTAACCCCGATTTGATGTATAAAGAATCGTGTTGCGGAGGCCAAGGTACGTTCCTTATTTAAATTTCGTTCACTAACATATCGATACGGCGGATCTAAATATCCCAAGCGCCGTATCTCTGACCAACTAGGACTCATTGACTAGTCAAAAAATTAAATAGATACGGCGCATCCCAATTTTTCAATACGGCGCATCGTTTTGCCCTATAAATACGACGGGAATGCGCCGGATCTAAAATTTTTACCACAAAAACTCACACAGTTAAGAACTTACACACAGTGAAACTATACTCTAATTCCGAGCATTTTTCTAAACTCCACCATCTAATCCGATCTATAATCCTTCACCTAATCATAAAATTAAGGTAATTATTCCATTTCGATTTAATCTTGTTTAATATGAAAATTAGGGTTTATGTGATTAATTCGATTGGGCTTAAATGATATAGAGATATGATTAGGACTTGTATTAGATGATCTCCCCCGTATTTAACTTGCGTAAATCCTCGAATTTCTAGCCTAGTTTGATTTGAACGAAAATTTGGGTTTTAAATTCGGTTTTGAATTTTAGTGGGAAAATGGATTAGTAGTGGTGCAATGAGCTATTAGAACTGATATAATGGGTAAATGATACTGTGATATTAAGTGGGAGTTTACGTCACGGATACGGATTCTTGAAAAGCCTGCCTGACCCCCTTTTATTTTATACTGATATGCTTTTAGATGCGGCGCATCTAGGATAATTGATGCGGCGTAACGACCTATTTCCAAATTAATAAAATTCTAGATACGCCGTATTACTTAATCTAGATACGGCGCATCTCTATACGCCGTATCTCATTTCTTGCTCCGCATCTCTTATACTTTGTGCAGATACGCCGCACTGATTAAATCAGATGCGCCGTATCTACCTCACTTGCAGACTGCTTACTAACTTTGAAAATTTATTTCAGATGGCATTACCAGAGGTTGCACAAAGACATCAATGGTTACGTTTCGAGAATATGGGACTAACCCCTGGCACTTTGGAGGATTACTTACGGAGACTTGAGTCGATTTACTTTAGGAGAATATTTAGGGTACAGGTTTTGGATTTCGCTGATGTGGGATTGATTGGGGAAGGACATGCTGCTGAGAGTTTACGACGTAGGATGGAGATGGTAGTTACTGGTGATGATGAGGAGGTGGTATTCAGATCTTCTGCTTGGGAGAGATTGTTCAGGATTGACGAGCCCTTGATAAGGGAGCTCATGATGGAGTTTTTCAGTACATTTTACTACAGAGAGACGGATACTGGGTTGGATATTGCTGACACCCTTGTGTTTAGACTGGGTGGGGTGCCGAGGCAGATGTCTATGAGACAGTTCATTTTGGCCATGGGTTTGCATACGGTTGAGGAGCTTGAGTCAGACGGGTTTGCCAGATATTGGGATGATAGTTTGAGAGCGGTCCCTGACAGGGCATTATTCGGTGATTACTGGGACAGGATCTCTTCGGGGGGTGATATCACTACTTCTACCCCCTCTTACACTTTGATCAGGGAGCCCTTGAGGAGGCTGTGCCACCGTCTGATAGCACTTACCATTGCTGGGAGGGGTCAGTCACCTGAGAAGGTGACCACTCTGGACCTCTTCCTCTTGAGGAGCATGGATGAGGGGTTGTCAGTGAACATCCCCCACTTTTTGGCACACTACCTCCACCGATCAGCTGCAGGGAGAGATCGGAGGAGTCATATGACTGGCGGGCATTTTGTTTCTCGGCTGGCCCGCCATTTTGGAGTGTTTGGAGAGGAGATTCCAGCAGGGCTGGAGGTTGTGGTGACCCATCTCCCGGTTATTGACAGGGATTACTTGGTTAGACTTGGGATATGCCAGTTGGCTATGGGAGATTACGTTTGGGTAGCATTGGGGCCCGCTAGAGCTGCAGGGCCAGAGGCGGAGCAGGGAGGTCCTCAGGGAGCTCCGGCTGCTGCTCCAGCCCATCAGGAGGAGCCGCAGGCACCAGTACCCCCACCAGTCCCTGTACGCACGGTGAGTCAGAGAGTGGACGCAGTCGAGGGAGAGCTGAGAGCCTTGAGAGGCGTTGTTGATAGTATGAGGAGGGACTCAGAGTGGCTGGTTACGAGTATGAGCCGACTTTTGGAGCAGCAGGGTATTACCCACACTCGTCCGGATGGTACTCATGTTGCTGGAGTGACACTTGCGTACACCCGCAGAGTCCGGCCTAGGACGGATGATGCCAGCACTTCAGGGACCCACCCACACGACCACACTGACCCTTGATCTCTTGATTCCACGTGTTTATTGACATTGTTCCATGCACATTATTATTATTCTTTTTGGATTGTACTTATCGACATTCTCATTTATGCATTTGATGTTTCAGCTTATATTTCTTAATATGCTTGACAAAGACTGGCATTAAGTTCAGCATGAGAGTACGAGAGGACGTGAGAGATGAACCATGGAATGAGCCATATTACAACAGACTGTTAGCAGTCTGGCTGGTGAACACATGCGCCGCATCTGGTAAACAGATGCGACGCATCCTATCCTTTATTTCTTTTATTTTATTTTTGTTTAAGGCCGAAGAGGATACGGCGCATCTCAATCCCAAGATGCGACGCATCTCAATCCCAAGATGTGACGCATCTCCTGCAATGGTCATATCTTTATTTTTCTGCATTTTTTTTATTTTCGACTTTAAAACTTTTTATCAGTTTATTTTAATGCGGCGCATCCCTGGTTAAGGATGCGGCGCATCTTCTATTCTGATCCGTAATTATTCCAGGCTCGATACGGCGTATCTTCTTCCATAAGATACGGCGCATCGACTGACCTGATGATTTTCATTTTTAATTTTTATGTTTTATTTTTATCTAACTACTAATGTATTATGCAAGTTTGAACCTTTCTTAACTTAGGTGTGTTTTAAAGACTTGGTGGTATTATAGATTCCTGCATTTCCTGTGGATACATCTATTATGAAGCTTAAACGTTCTAATCCACAAGAAAGATGATTTTTGCTCTTATACTAATGGAGGATCATACCGAGCAAATCTCAGGGGAGTTTTTCTGTTCTAATTCTTTTATTTTCCAGTTTTTAACCTTTTATACAAACAACGAGGACATTGTTTAGCTTAAGTGGGGGGATTGGAGAATTAGAACACTTAACACTTACTTGTCCTAAACTTTTCAAAATATTCTTAAAATGTGCTTAATATATCAAAATTTAAAATTTTTAGCATGTTTTTGTTTAAGGTCTAAGTTGCATTGCTGCACACATGACGTTATTTTCAAAAATTGTGATTTTTCAAAATTCACAAATCTATGAGTGTGCCGGTGACTTGTAAACTTTAGAACTTGGCTTGTATACTATTCGAGACCACCATAATAAGTATTATTTATATAATTGGAATGACTTGTCTAAATTGGTAAATTTCTAGGATTACACCCAAATAGCCTTTATATGTTTTGTGTTATTAGCTAACTACACTGGTTAGTTAACCCCCGTATAAACCCTTTTGTTACTCTCACCTTTAGGATAAGATACCCCTAAAAACACTCAGAGCCATTCCTTTCGTTTCTTACACCTTTGTTAAAATGTTTCGTTACACCCTTACACCTTAGCCTACCCTATAGATTAAGATCCGTGGTTGGTTAATTGCTTTAGGCAAAGTGTGTTTCCTTACATTACCTGTGTTCGCGTGCGTAATTCATTATCTATGGTTAGGTCGGGAAATTGCACAATGCAATTGGAGTGAAAGTAAATATTGTATATCTTTGAGTCTATTTTTCGTGTGTTTACTACTTTCACTATTACCGTTATTTCTGAAGTCATGAAAAGTATGGAAAAATTATCCAGAGTTATCGTTTTAGTGATGTGGTGAAATTTTACACATCTATGTTTATGTTAGTAGTTTTAAAAAAAAAAAAAAAAAAAATCGAAAAAAAAATAGAAAAGAAAAAGAAAAAGGAAGAGTTGGATGTTTGTTTTAACCAACTTATGTAAAGTTTTGTATTAAGTGGTCGATATCACCACTATTTGTTGTATATTATATCTATGGATTGAATGGGAGTTGGCAGTTATGGGAACGCCAACTAAGGTTTATTCTTTGATTAAGATCTTGTTGAGTATAATTCGTGTCTACCTAAAGCGTGGAGTTATATTTCTATGATATGAGTCTTATTCATGGGATGGTTGGGATAGTGATTAACCACACTTAGGATTTTAATTTATTTGTTTTGTTTATTTTTCATTTTACACCAATTTATATCCCAAATATTATCCATACCCTGTATTATTCTTTATCCAACCAAACCTTTGATTTATTGAGATTAGGGATTTGAGCAATCTTAAGTATCGTAGTCGTGGATTCGGCTATGTATTTATGATTTTGTCGCCCTTTTTGATATAATATTATTGGTAAAGTTTGGACCTATCTTTAGCCTATTCGAGTTAAGGATTTGAGCAATTGCAAGTATCGTGTTCGTGGATTCGATCATGTATTTGTGATTTTGTCGCCTTTTCTGGAATTTGAGATCGATAGAGATTAAGAATAATTAACCCTTAAACCTCAAAACCCTTTTTACCGCTTTAGACTTGTTATTCCTTGGCTTTAGTGGGGGAGATGTGTATACTTGCCAAGCTTATGATAGAATATTCGTCACGACTGGACAGTTAAACGATTAGATTTGCTTTTATCAAATTATTTTATTTTACTTCTAATTCGTTAAGTGTTTGGTTGTGTGATTATGACAAAAATGAATACATGCTTAAATATAAAAATAAATCCTAATATCTTTTAGGATACATTTTCATAAGATTTAATCTAAGGTTTACTTGGGGACAAGTAAAGTTCAAGTGGGGGGATATTTGATGAACTCAAATAAGTACATTTTATTACCATCATTTATCCTATTAATTTGACTTGTTTTATTATATTATGTATGAGGATTGATACTTAATCGTTTACTTTTGTAATTCTCAGGTAAAAACAAGCATTTGGTGAAACTTGGCGATTTTGGACTAATTATGGAGCAAAACATGCAAGAAGTTAAGAGTCTACTGAAATGTACAAGATCAAGACTATTCTGCTCCAGATGCGCCGCATCTCACTTATTACATACGGCGCATCACTATCCAGATTTCACCAGATACGATCCAAGATACAAGAGGACATGCGCCGCATCCAAGAATGAAGATACGCCGCATCTTCTGGCGGTGTACGAATATTCCTGAATATATTAATCTTGGACCCCACGCGAAGTTAAGTCAATGCGCCGCATCTACTTACTAGATGCGCCGCATCTTACCCTCAGACAGAAACTATAAATACCCCAAGACCAGACGAATTTCGGAGCGCATAATATTATATACGAGGTTCGAAGACCAGAAACCTAGGACGAATTCAGACGAATAGGCAGCACAAGACACACCCAAACAAAGATACAAGAGCTTTAAGAAGGTCCTGCATGTATTTAATTCATTAAGTAGTTTTGTTTTATTGTGTTAGTAAACTTTAATTCATCAAGATTGGTGGCTTGTGTAATGTGACAACGGAAAGATTGCACTCCCTTAAAACTGCTTTCTCATTAATTAAAGTTTATATGTTGATGTCTTTGGTGACTTTTATTAGTGCATTGATAACCTTTGTGTCTAGCTGAGCGTTGATCGGGTCGCCATGCCTCTGCCCTCGCCTATTTATTAGATCGCCTATGCATTCTATCGTCTGTAGAAAAGTAGGAAGAAAGATAAATAGGATAGTCATAAGTAATCATTAAGGGTTTACTCGCCGATAAGATTAGAACCAACGAGAAAGGACTTAATCTCGGTGCGTTGCATCGAACTATACACTTCATATAAAACTAGCAATAAAACAAGTGACAAACTACTTATCTATCAGGACAGATCTTCTTATTGTCTCAAGTATTTATCTGTGTACGTGTGTGCTATTCGTGATTCGTGCCTATTGGTTTAGTTTATTATTTAATTGCAACCAAATCGTGCCAGTCTCTCAGGCTGAACCTCCTTGCGTTAGATTAGGTTGTATAGCTAACTTAATATATTAAAATACTGATTAGAATAACGAGATAATACGTTCCACTCTTAGTGATCGACACTCTACTTACCATTATATTCATACTGATCGGGTACACTGCTCGTTAAGTGTGTGTGTTATTGATAAGTCGGCTAAATATAAATTTAAAACTTGAGTAGGCATTAATACTGCTAAACCGCAACGACACATCGCACGCATCATTGAGCCTAGCTTTTATGTCCGAACTGAGGTTACTGAAGCAGTGTTCGTACCTTACGTTCACGGAGGATCCCTCATCAACGTATATCCTTCAGACCAAATACCCTTCAACGTCGCCTTCAATAATGAGTGGTTCCTCCGACAGATCACCCATCACGACGGGGGGAAAAATTATCGGAACATTCATCCACTCTTCATCATATCCCCCGTGCTTTCTCTTTCTACTCTCCGGCCAACCCCTTATCATGTTGATTACTTTGGCCTTCCCGGTATCATTTCTTTTTGGTTGGTCCCTACCTCTCCCAGCGTCCCGCTGTCTAAAGTCTTTCAAAAGATGGTCTAGCTTTCCGGACTCCAATGCAATCTCGAGTTGCTTCTTTAACTGAAAGCAGTCGTTAGTGAGATGCCTTTTCTCTCTGTGGTAATCACAGAATTTATCCATATTTTCCTTTCGCGGCCTACCGCCGGTCGGGGGAGGGGCGGGTAGGTTTAGATGGTGCTCCGTAGCCAGAATCTCCCTAGGAGGTTTTATCAACGACCCTAGACCAGGGCGATGGTTACCCTGTCTAGGGGGGTCGTTTCGGCGGTAATCTGTGAGAGGGTAGTCATTGCGGTTATAATTGTTCCTGGGAGCAACGTAAGGGTGGTACACATTCTTTTGGTGGTGATCATTTCGGCGGTCCCCTCTTGGTTTATCAACTTTGAAGCTCTGACTCCCTTTTCTGTTCGAATCAAAGCCCTCGCCCATCGGCAACTCCGTACTATGATATGATTCTTCCGACCTTATGAAATCGTCTACCCTAGTACACATTTCCGTAACAGTGCATAGCACCCTATCGGAAAACTTCTTGGCCAGGGGCGGACATTTGTGCGCACTCATGAAGGCGGAAATTCTCATGATTTTTAGAACACCGCTGATGTATCTAGCCTCGTCCGTCCATCTTTCTTTAAAATCCAGAATGGATTCATGAGCTCGTCGAACGATTTTCGTAATCTCCGTCGGTTCTTTTGTACACTTCTTCCGGAGAGTAAACCTTGTCGAGAATTGCTCCCTCAACTCGTTCCAGCTATCAATACTTCCTGGTTCCAACCGTTCAAACCATCCTCTTGCTGCTCCGTCCAAAGTTTACTGAAAGCGACACCAAACTGGCATCGGCCATTCCCCCTGGTTAGCTGCTCCCGTAAATCTGGTGAGGTGATCATTCGGATCCGTTGACCTGTCATAGAATCTCATGTTCAGCGGCATTGTGTGATTAGGACCAGAGAACTCCACAATGCGGCGACTAAATGGTGACCTTGACACCTCCTTAAAAGGTTTATGAAGGTCATCCTCCTTCCCCTCGTCTACTTTTTCTTTTCCCTTACTCGTATTTCCTTCGTCTTCAAACTCGAGTCGCATTGGCCGGAGGGTGTTTCCGCCTTGCCCGTTATGCTTCTTAATCAGATCTGTCAGTGACGCCACTTGGTTCAAGATCAAATCTTGGAGACTGGGAGAATCCTCGGCCGAGTGATCACTGCCATGCTGGTTGTTGTTTTGCTCGTCTTCTCCGTCCTCGGCGTGTAGGGTTCGAAAAGAGGGACCAGCCATTCTCAAGCTTTGGTAGATTGAATAGCGGGTCCCACGGATGGCGCCAATTTGTTGAAGTAAAACCTCGTATGTGGGTCCAACTTCTGTGTAAGATCCTTTGGAAGCCTTCCTCCGGATGGTATAAGTTCCTACACACAAGAAACACGCATGTTAGACTCGCTTTGGGTTTTATCCCAAGGCCAACCTCCGGCGTGAGAGTAAGTATATAGCGGTATGAGAGGGGAACAGTAAATGTGAGTAAATGCTGTATGTAAAAATTAGTTGTGAATCATAAATTAGGTGTGGGTATTTATACTACCCACACCTACCTGTTACCTGTTTGCCTTGGGACTAAGCGAGCCACCCTAGGCCTAGCCTAGTAGGTAGGTGTCAGATCACGTGGGGAACACATTCCCTGGAAATCTGGGATGGCGGCGTTGGCGGCGGTTGATGGGATTGCTCAGTGTAAATGGCGGCGGTCCTATCAGTAGGCATGTCCGGAGGTGAGTTGGTAGTCCGGACGAAATATGACGTCCGGACACGTATACATGGTCCGGACGAAGCATGACATCCGGACACAACACCAACATGTATAAATTTGAAAGATTAATAAATTCAAACTTTTTGTTTAAAAAAGTGATAGTGATTTAAGACAAATTAAAATAGTAAAATGGGTAATAAAAGTTGAACGGAGGGAGTAGTGCTAGGTATTATGGGTACACATGATGCCTTTTACCTCTTCTACCATCTTTATCTTTTTATCCGATGTATTGATAGAACATTAAAGTTTTTTATGTTTTTTGTTTCATTTCTTTTGATTTTTATTATTTTGGACGTTTCAAACTTTATAGTTTTCATTCCGCACTTTTTTTTGGCAGTCTACCCACTTTATTAACAAGACAAAAACAATTTTCTGGTCCGTATTTTTTATATTTTACTACTTTTAACTTATCAAACTTTATATTCTTTTTTATTTTTTTGTTTCGCTGATTTATAATTAAAACAAATTTTATAAAAATATAAAATAATAAAAAGTTTTAAGGAGAGTTTTTTTTTTGAACGGCCAAAAACTATATATATATAAATATATATATAGGCCTGGCAAGAAGCCGAAGGAAAAACATACAACCAACCGAAATACAACCCCAAATTACAAGACAGGAAAGAACACACCAAGCTTACAATAAGCCCAAAACATCAAAATTCTTCCAGAAAAAAGGTTGATTTAATTCTTGTCAGATCCAACTCCTTATGCAATCGTACTTCATATGAGTATTATAAAAAAATAATAATAATAATAAATAAATAAAATAAAAAAAAATAAAAATCATGGTAAATTATTCTAGATCTATAAAACATATTTATTAAAAGTGGATCTCATTAACCAGATGTTACTTCGATATGGTAAAAACGTCAATTAATATTGAATGTCATATAGCCAGCTTACTGACTGGAAGACTTGCATCTGTGCACAACACTTTTTATAAGAACAAATGGTAGTAAACCAGCAAACAACTATGAGCAGATGGTGTTATTTTATGTAGCCACGGCCCACGGCACCACATGAAGTTACATGTTCAACATATAGAAGAGAACAAAAGCATTAGGATCATGGGGCCATATCATTTGGAATGTGTCATGCCTCAAGCAAAAATAACATGACCACTGCCTGAAACTATGGTGTGACTCTTAACTACCAACATTTATAAGAGGCTACAGTTTTCATTACTACACAGAAAACTACCTCTAAGAACGACATGTTCTAAAAATCTCACCCCGCATCATGTCTATTGGGTTGTGATCATGGGTGTAACGCTCTGGACCTAAATACATACCCGTTTTCTCTAAAATGGCAAGCCCTTCTTCTCTGCCGTATCTTGAGCTGTACAGCTTCAGGTACTCGATGTCCTACAAAAATCCAGTAAACAATGAATTATAAGAGAATAAATACAGCACCAAACGGCCTTTGGCCTAGCGTATAGTAGGTGATTATAAAATTGCAGTATTACAAAAACAATTTAAACATAGTAATAGACCAATTTAGGAGTTTTATATGCAAGTTTTATATTGCAAGTTTTAAAGCAAATTTTATGCATTTGACTACTCTTCGGGTGACTTAAAACCCACTTGACCCGTTTCCTTGTTAATTAAATCTTTTAGATAAGCCCATTTTCCCCGATAGAGATAAAAACATAACTGAGTCAAAACATTCATATTAAATAGGTTGGAATTACCACCTCTAACGCTAATGGTAGTTTCATAATCAATTAACTAGGCACCCTTGTAGTAACAATCCAAAATCTGGGTTGCAAATCTGGTTGTGGTGGTGTATAAGCATGAGACTAAAAGAGAGAGTGCTTTAGCAACAAGATTACCTGCAACCCACTCAAAAGGCGTTCTAGCCTAAGAGAAGCCACTGGTTCATGTGAAGCTGAGAAAACTTCACCAGGGTAATACAATACCCCGTCACCCGGGGGAAGCCCACGCCTGAATTTGATCTGTTCGTATACAAGGAAAATAAATGATCACAGGCTATTAGAAAGTGGAGGTGGCAAGATGAGAAAGTTGGAGGTTGGGTAACAGGTCAAAACAGGGACTTTCCAGAACATGCCACATCAGGTTGGATTGACCCATGGACATTTTTTTCTTCTGATTGTTTATTTTAAATAATTGATGTGTTAGCTATGATTACAATAACTATGATTACAGTAATAATCTAACAATCGAACGATTCGAGATGTATGCAACAAAAATTCACTTTAGGAGTTTAGGTTACTTCAACCCGTTCAAGCAAATTGACACGTTCCTTGTCAAGCTACATTTTTTATTTGACCCTTTTAAGATGGTGACATTGCCACCTCTAAAAGATGGTGAAGATGGGTAAGATATTTGATTGAATGAGCATACCTCTGCACTGGCAACAGTTGCCTTCTCGTAGCAATTGGCACCCCAATAAAGAAAGCCTGTTCCACCTTCTTTCCATACACGCCACATGACTGCACGGTGTTGTGTACCCCGCATACCCAGGTGCCAGTTAGGATGAGGATCAGATGGTCCCATGCACACATACGTCCACCATTCCTGTCAATATACCATTAAGTTATTTCCTTGCTGCTCAGCTACTAGAAGTGATATAATCACGAATGCACTCAGGATTCTTGTATACGAATGTGCGTTTTAAAAGTGACATATTAGATACTTGTTGAAACATTGAATATGCTTTATACTTTTCAAAGTGCTGATAATGAAATGATCAGATGTTTATATGAACAAAAGATTATAGTTTTACAGAAATTAACTGATAAATTATAAGGAGAGACTGTCTTTTAAATGGACTGTCTTTTAAGTGACACTTTATTATTATTTTTTTAACTGATAAATTATAAGGAGAGACTGTCTTTTAAGTGAGAGTTAATCCTCTTAAACTATGTTTGGATGAGGATTAATAGATAGGTTTATTTCACTTTTTCAAAGAATGTTCTGTTTCAGCTAGTATACAACAAGATAATAAGAAGTGAAATCTGTATGCCTAACATTCAAATACTGATTATTGTGATAACAAGTCGCAATAAAGTAACTACTGCAGCTAATCACAATAAAGTGACTATTGCAGCAAATTTAGTCACACAACAGAACTGAATAACGCACTCTACATGCATTGATATAGAAAATAATGAGCATTAACCAATACATAATGTATCTCAAGATGTTTAGGCAAAGCACATCAAATTATTACCTCACCGTTTTCTTGTTTTATCTCTGCAACTATATCCTTCACCAGGTCTTCTCGATTACCAATCACCCACTCACTGCAAATGAAGAAAACATTGAGCTTTGTTTTGGGTGGACTAATGAAAATACAGCCTAGGATAATTATAACACAAAAGATCAATTCTACTGTCTATTACTGTTTATAAGTAGATCACAAACCATTTGGAATAACACATAAAAATTCACACACTACCACTCTTACAGAATTCAGTGATGAAACCCATGTAAGCTAGTAAGGTAGATCTTGTACGGATATGTGCTTTGTGTGTATTAACTTAATTATCCCTGTTTTAAACTCTTTAAGGTTAATAACTATATGCTCTTTATGCAATTCAACATACTTTCTAAAGGTCACATCACCATCTTTCTTTTCTTAGTGGGGTAAAAAATCAAAACTCAAAGAGAAGGTTCCATATGATGAATATAATTGAATGAAGATATATTTTCAAGAATACTAATATTACCTTGTACAATATATTTGTGTATGAGGACGAAGGAACCCTGGTACTTTCAGAAAAGCTTCAAAGTTATTTGGAGCAAGAGGTGCATCACTCGGACCTGAACAACGCTAGAAAGCAGTCTCAGATCATCTGTGGTACCATGGACCCAAAAAGATAAACTATTCAACCTATATCCATATATTCAGTAGCAAAAAATGTATATCACTTCAATATTCACTTGTTTTGTAAGGAATATAAATATATCCAGAATTCAAGATTCTAATTGCATTTTTATCCCACCAAAACGGTTTTGGAATTACTTCTTTGCAATAGTAATCATAGTAAGCTTTTATGCCCAAACTATAAGGATAACTGAACATGCTAATAATATGATTCATGCCAGGAACAATCTGAACTATTTTACATGCCAACTACCCAGAAGTATGGTAGATTGTAATAGATCAATTACCAGAACTAGTATCGAGTTTGACGTAAGCATAATATATATAGCAAAGAAAGAGTTCTTATACTGATCCTGTCATCTTTATTTTAAATTGGTAGGAAATATGGCATTGACATCAAAAAGAGGGGACAGACTTTATTTATGAGCAAAACAACCAGAAACTATAACCTAGCGATTATCATAACTCTAAATGACAAAGGTAACATGTCAATATCTATTAGCGTCAAAACGAATCTTTTAGTGTGTTTTGAGTTGGGTCGATTCCACTTTTATTTCTTTTAGAATAGATGAATATGTTGAATAAGATCATGGAAACCATACTGTTCTAAATTACACTCAAAGTACAATTTAGGGGACTTCAACCTATCTAAAAAGTTCCCACTTTAGCTAATCTTCTTTATATGGCCCATTTCCCTATTTGAATAAATCTTAACCTAATCAACCTGACTATAGAAAAACGGGCTGTATCCTACCACCGATGTATGTAAATGCAAAGTTAAAGGCCATTTAAAGCTTACAAAAGAAAATGGGTGCAATATGCATTTAAATTCCAATTAGATGTTCTCTTACCGGAGTAGTATGTAGTCAATACACGGGCATCGGGTGCATAAGCATGAATCTCACTAGCTTGCTGGCGAATAGCATCGTACTGTTGTACGTTCAGTGGCTGCAAAGATAACATTTGTCAGATCCTCAAACAAATCAATAAGAAAAATATAACAAAGATATAGGGGCAATATGCAAAGGATGCAACAACTGCCGCATGTTCAGAATATTATTTTGCGGTGGGGACTACACAGGTTTATGTGAAGACTTATAATTTGAGGTATATAGTTAACATTGTAAGTTTGTAACTAAGGGTTTGCATATATAATTTGAGGTATATAGTTACAATTGTTAAGACTTATAATTTGAGGTTTATATTTCATTCGTACTTCCAATATTTTCAACAGAATATCCTAGAGTTCTATCGGTTCTTAAATAGAGAACATGCAAAAGATATGCATTTAGATATTTGTTTCCACAATTAATACCTCATCCCACAAGTAAAAGTAGGCTTTCTTCCAATGACATTTTGATCTTAAGATTTCAACTTCCTTCTGCAGGTAATCCTTTGCTAAATCACCACTGCTAAGAATCAGTTATGTCATTAATACATTATCAACGTTGTTATGCAGCAACAACATTTTAGGCATCTAACTACATACCTAGATATTACAGGACTATATGGCACAGCATAAGCTGCAAGACGAGGGTCTGAGAAAAATTCATCTGATTTTGGATGATCAGCTACAACAATAGAGAGAGCACGAGATATCAGAATTCTGACCACTGAATGATATTAATGAGTTAAAAGAGCTGATTGGCTGACTAATCATACCAGGCCATGGAGATGTGTAAGTCAAAACACGCATGCTGTTACCCCATTTGCAGAAGAAAGGACTGATTTTATACTGAAGAAGCCACTTAAAATGTTGTTCTAAAGCAGCATACCATTCAGGGCTCCCATGTTCAACACCAAAGCGATCTTCAATTACAGTATCAGATATCTTAAATGTCATTAAGGATGTGGAAAGTTTCCATGAATTCTGAATATCCTATAACAATATTTTCAGTTACCAATTTTAACTAAAACCACAAGGCAACAGATACTATGTCATGGTAACCGCAAACTAACCAGGAGATATGATAGCTATTAAAAACTATGAATTTCCAGAAATTTTCAACGTAAACATTATTGAATCCTGGATAGACAAGTTCTAGATATTGAATTCAGTATAAAATTTAAATATATATAAATCTAGGATACACCAATGACAGCAGGAAGCGAAGGTGTGGCAGGGAGAACAAAATCCCAAACAGTTAAACTTAGCTTTAAACGTATTGACAGGTTTGCATCTTCGTCCATCATATCTGGCGGACCATTCTCTGAATAGAAATCCGAAAAAGAAGGCGAAACAAGAACTCTTCTCAAAGTTGTAGTTGCAGATTTCACTCTTTCTACCTGATAAAAATAAATAAAAGATTTCATGAACACTTCACTACAGTGTAGTGTTTCAGTAGAGGTGCCAGGTGGGATTAACACAGGTCAAAATGGGCCAGGTCAGGGTTGTACTGACCCGAAAACATTTTTGCGTCCATCTTTGGTAATAAATAAGTGCACCAATCAAGATTGTAAAACGATATTACTACAATAATACTCAAAATCTTTGATTAAACGATTAAAAGGTTGTATGCATAAAAATGAACCCTTTCTGACTCGTTTGGTTCGTTCTCGTTTTTTTCTAATATTTTTTTATTTGACAGCATAAGATATATGAAAACCAAAACTGACCCATTCATGCATAAATGAGTTAAAATTGGCACCTCTAGGTACATGCATAAAATAATTTGAATCTCACCATCTCCTCGACTGGTTTCCCATCAATAGGCTCGATGACATCAAGACAATTCCTGAGTTCTCTATATAATTCATATTTCTCAGATTTACCATGAGATTGTGCTGCACATCTGCATAGATTGAAACTGAATTAGTACAGATAATAACGAATGAGGGAACACAGTAACCAGTATTTATGCTAGTAATCTATATATGTCAAGTTTTATATAGACATGTAAACAGACAGGATAATTTAAATTTCCATTCAACAACTAATATTTAACTGAAAAAGAGGATAGGCAATCACTCTGCATCTGCTTTGGTAGCAGTAACAATAAACTCTCCATCATATTGTCCCGGGGGTTGTGTACTTGGAACATCTATAGAAACCCAAATGGCTGTAGTTTCTCTGTAAGAAGGAATCAGAAAGACAAATCAAAAGTAGACACGAAAAAATATACTAAATTTCAATAAAAATTCAATAAATACCCTGGAAGTAGATTTATCTGCGAGACTGGCATATCGATTGGCACAAGTGCATCTGGAACACCCAAGATAGGGACCACACGTCGCAACGTAAGAGCTTGACCAATACTCAACCTGGTTATAACTCGTTTTAATAATAACTATATATACGAAAAAAAATAAATCAATATTCCAAAGCGCTTGTCATGAGATACTAACCTGTCACCAGAAGTTGAACAGAGATCAGTACATTGAACCTGTACAACCCCAGCATAACTGGATCCACTCCAAGAAACTTTAGGACGTATAGCAATTTGAATGCTTTCCCTCTCATTTCTTGCAGCTAAAAGAGATACCTTCAAGGTGACAGTATATCAGAGGATAAAAAACTTTTGTATATCTTTAAATTGTGCAATTGAATGCTTTCCCTCTCATTACTATGACTTAAATTGAAACTTTCATATTCAATCGCTAGTTCGCCACTAGAATAATATTTAATTGTGCATTAATGCGTGATACAAAATAATATTTTTCCAATGCGTGTTGCCTAATTAGACTATGCGTTATAACATGCACTTATGTATGATTACCCATCTTCACATTTGGAATAATTTTGTAATTATGCATTCATAAAAATGAGATACCGACAACCCTGATAAATTACTGAAAAGAGCTTGCCCATTAATCCATTATACAGATCAAGTAGAACAAAAAAATGAATACAGCAAATGCAGATAAGGATAACTAATTTCTTATTTTCCATGGTTCAATTATTATAAATCTACAGACTCAAACAAATATAAAAAAATGTTTGGGTTTATCAAATTCAGAATCACAATTAGTTAGGGACATATATACATTTATTTAGTGTGCTCTATATGCATTTTTTACTTTAAAAGAAAAGTTTTAGCTTAATAAATAAACCGTAACAAGGGCACTTGTTAGACAAACCCATCTATATAATGCTTTTCCCTTCTTGTTTATAATTCTCGCTTCATGTCTAATAATTTTCATACTGGCGTTTAAACAGATAGTCAGATCACAAACTCAAAAAAGCCCTTTTACATATCATTCAAGTTTTTACCGTTCAATAACACTATAATTTATATAGGTCACATATACAATCTAGGTTGCACCAACAACATACAAAAATCATGTGCTTTGACACTTACAGGCTCCAACGGCCGAGGCGTTTCTTGAGGTCCTACATTTGCAGTGCTAGGCATGCACCATACGTTTACTAGTTCAGAGGATGGAATTCTTGTAGGGTCAATTGTCCCTCGTAATAAACTTTGATCCTGTGAGCTACCATCGCCCCATCCATATGCTGTCCCACCACCAGCAACCCCTTCGACTGGAGGAACCATGTCTTGGGGGCTCCCTGTAACAAAGTATATAGGCAACGAATCAGTTATATCAGATATCTAGTGGTCGATAGAAAAAGTTAATGCGAAAAATTAATGAGGCGTGACATCATGATCGATTCCTTCTAAAGCAAAAACACATAATTTTCTTATTCGTTCTAAATATGGCAAGACTCGGATCAACTTGTTACTTAACTGAATAAAAATTAGATCAACTAAAAAGGCAAGTACGTCCAAGAAGATACACGTAAGGTTATATGTTGACAAAAAAACTAACAGAAGTTTATATCCCCTCGTAAATACTGCTTACGTACCTTAATTACAGATCCTGCCAAACAGAGCCCTTAAAAAATTAAAACTAATCCTCTGCTTCCCCTAACATACTAACGTCAGCAGCAACATTTATTATAATTTACTGAATTAATCCAGTTTGAATCTTTGAATAAAGAGCTTAAGTGTGAGACATCACATCATTTCATTCTAAATCGGCAACTCATAATGGCTTTTATACAATACTCAACAAAACCTTGATACCTGATACCCCAACTGAATAACTAACTACACACTAAAACGGCATGCATGTTCAATAAAATACACGTGAGGTGAGGTCATTCGTAGAAGTGTTAATCCCTGTGCATATAGCATACATGCTCGCTGCACTTCGGAAACTACAAATACAATCTAACAGCACTCCTAACAACTTTAAACATATTATCCCCTACTCCCTGACACACTATCGTTAAAAGTTCCAAAATGTAAACATCCTATATAGCTGTCAACTCTCAAGAAAAAAATTTCCAAACTGTTTAAGCTAATTTTTGGGCTTATGTGATTTCGGCTTATGTTTCATAAGCTCATTTTTTTCCAGCTTATACAACTTATGGGCTTATATAAGCCCATACTTTTCAAAATAAGCCAGAAAAATTGGGCTTATAAAACATAGGCCGAAATCACATAAACTAATAAGCCCAAAAAGAAACACCCCCTAAATGATCCAGAACGTAAGGGTGCGTTTAGCTGAAAGAAAACACCCTTGTTTTCTACAAAATGAAAATAGTGATTGCGTTCAAATCAAACTTTTCCCAACACATTCTCTACAAAACACAAAACATGCATTTCCCAACTTAACAAGGGAAACTACAAAATAGAAAACAGTGCCACATGAACGCGTTTTCTTCGTTTTGCGGAAATTTAATCCCCTCTTTTTTCTTACAAAACTGAAAATAGAAAATTCAGAAATTTTTCTTCAACTAAACGCACTCTAAAATTTCACTAAATTCCTCTTCACAAAATCCATATCAATCATCACAAAATATAAAAATTCTAAATAACCGTCAACTACAAAAACCCTAAAAAACACATAAAATCAATCAAAAAAACATAAACAACGAAATGAATCAATAGCTAAGCAAAATTAAAATTATTTAACAAACCTGAGTTATTCATGTTTAGTGTGTGTTTGTAAATAAAAATTTGGGGGCGGTGATAATGAAGATGATCGAGTACAGAGAGAAATGGCAGTTACCTACTTTCTATTTCAGTATTCGGAGGGGTTTTATTAGCAAGATTTCATAAGTTTTTGTTTGTTTTCACAACTGTATTACTATTTTGGGATATATTTAATATTTGGTATTCGTATCAATTATTTTTTATTATTCTTCTTAGGAAGGTTTTTTTTAACAAAAATAGTAAATTGCATTTTTGGTCCCTAAGGTTTGGCCAAATTGTAGGTTTGGTCCCTAACGTTTCGAAAGTGCAATAATGGTCCTTATTTTGAAGTTTTTGCTGCATGTTTGGTCCCTGATCAACATTAAATGACTAAATTACCCTTGCCTTCTTCTTTTTCTAATTTCTTTTCAGCTTTCTTACATAAATGGTCCCTGTGTTACTCCACGTTTTACAAACTTAGTCTCGAAATTATTTTTTTTTTCGAAATTAATTTTTTTTTCAAAATTAATTTTTTTAGAAAAATATATTTTTTTCGAAATTAATTTTTTTAGAATTTTTTTTTCGAAATTAATTATTTAGAAAAATTAGTTTTTTTTTCGAAATTAATTTTTTTAGAAAAATTATTTTTTTTCGAAATTAATTTTTTTAGGATAATTAATTTTTTTTCCGAAATATTTTTTTTAGAAAAATTAATATTTTTTTCAAAATTAATTTTTTTAGAAAAATGATCTTTTTTTTTAAATTTATTTTTTTTTTCCGAAATTTTTTTCTAAAAAAAATTAATTTTTGAAAAAAAAATTAATTTTTCTAAAAAAATTAATTATGAAAAAAAAATTAATTTTTCAAAAAAAAAATTTTCGAAAAAGAAATTAATTTCGAAAAAAAAAATTCTAAAAAAATTAATTTCGAAAAAAAAATTTTCTAAAAAATTAATTTCGAAAAAAAAAATTGTAAAAAATTAATTTTTCTAAAAAATTAATTTCGAAAAAAAATTAATTTTGAAAAAAATTTAATTTCGGGACTAAGTTTGTAAAACGTGGTGCAACACAAGGACCATTTATGTAAGAAAGCTGAAAAGAAATTTGAAAAAGAAGAAGGCGAGGGTAATTTAGTCATTTAATGTTGATTAGGGACCAAACATGCAGCAAAAACTTCAAAATGAGGACCACCGTTGCACTTTCGAAACGTTAGGGACCAAACATGCAATTTGGCCAAACCTTAGGGACCAAAAATGCAATTTACTTTAACCAAAATTTTAGAACCATTCACAAAATTCACACAGATAATCTACTCGCTAATGTATTAGCGGATGATTGATTTAATAAGAGAAAGTAGAGAGAAATTGTCAGAAAATGCATCAATCACCCACTAACACGTCAGCGAATTAATTTTTTGTGTGAATTTTATGAGTGGATCTAGCATTGTCTTTTTTAACATGCTTGTCTTTGGGTTAAGATTCATTAAAAAGTGGATGTTAAATAAAAAGTGTAGAAAGTCAAATTAACCGTTGATTTTCATATAAAATAATATGACGGCCAAGATTAAAAGATATCACACCGACCTCATTTTTCTATTTGACCAGAGATAATTTTGTAAATTCAAGATTATATTTTATTTATCCTCAAAATTCAAATTGTCATAACTTTCAAATGACAAACTTTTATAAAAATCTGATTTCACCATAATTTTCAAATTTTAATTTTCTTTAAACTCGTATGAACTTTGATATAACATCCCGTAAACTTGCTTATTGTGTTAAAATTGATTTGAACTTCATATAACCAAACCCTAATTCTGACAAAATTTTCAGTCAACTTATGCACACCATTTAACCACTTTAAAATAACTTTTAGCAAAATCTTTTATACTACAATTAGATATAGGTCTTAAGTAGTTCCTGGCAAAAATTTATAATTTTTAGAATTTTCTATATCAACAGTATTTTTAATATTTTATAAGAAATCGAGTGCCAGAAAAGCTATAAATCTGAGTTCCAAACTTGATGCACTTTTATGAGTACCTTAGACTCCAAATGAGGAACCATGGTAGTTTTAACTTTGTAGCCAACACATAGACCTAACCACAGCAACTTGAATCACTCGCTGAGGTTAAGTAATGAAGAAGTTATGGCCTCGGAAAGTTGAGTAAACTTTCTGTCCAAAACTGTAACAGCAGGTTAGCCTGTATTTGTGTATAAATCGACACCTAAAATATGTTTCATAAACTGAGGCCTTGATTTCTTGAAAGTAAATATTTTTACCTACGTTTAGTGATTTGAATGGATAAAATCGGGCAAGAAACGAAGAAGTTACGCCCATTTAAAGTCGGATTTATAAAGGGTTAAGTTCCACGCGTTTGTTTTGAAAGAGTTGATGAAACTTTATATGGAAAATAACAAGAAACTACTTAGAGCTTCTCTTGTTTTTCCTTATTTTCTATAAGCTTATTTTGTGAGTTTATTTGGTTTAGTTTACTTATTTAGTGTGTGTCAAATGATTGATTGCTTGGTTATGTTGTTTAACTATTTTACAAGTTCTGTCAATAGTCTTTTGTTTGCTTATTTAAACATGTTATTTTGTATTTACCAAGTGCTTAAGGTTGTATAAAAACACAATACAAATAAAGTGTTTTAATTTGTTCATGGTGTATCAAAACGCAGAAGTTAACAATTGTTTTCGAGTGTTTCGGCACATTATATTTTTAGAGGTAAGAAGTACTAATGTGAAACAATCTAAAATAAGATGTTAACTTGTTAAGTATAGGTTGTTTATCTTAATTAGAACACCTAAAGAGGGTCATTAGTTGTAGTAATCACCTACATATTCATTGGTTGTATCCTATAAAAAAACTTAAACTGTAATCTCAAGAAACATTCTGTTAATACAAATATCGTCCCAAAAACGTTATTTATATTTTACGATCTTTGCTTAATTTTGTTAATGACCAATACAAAGTTTATCTTTAAGCAAAACATAAATATAAGATTAAGTCTTTTACATTTATAGATTAAGTCTTTTAAAACACATCTACACATTGCAAGATCTCTAGAAATAACATTTTATACATTTACATATTTATTTCTTAAATTAGAAACTTTATTTTTAAATATTAGGATGACATCATGGCATGCATCATGAACATAATCTTAGAAAGATATTGAGATATTTTGTTTAGATCTTCAAGCCAAAGAGTTGACATTTGAAGATATGGAAAGATATGGCAAGATTTGGAAAGATTTGAAGATCTCTTAGCTGGCCTGCACTGGCGGATCCAAAGCCATACAAGGGCGGATCCAATTTTTGGGATCCGCCGGATCCGCCAACTATTGACTCAGTTTTCCTATAAATAGCAAGCTGATCATTTGGGCATTTAATCACTTACATAGCATAAATTATACATACTTTCATTTATACATTACTAACCCATATCATTCATCATTCTTAGTGATCTTCCTTTTTGTAGCAAAATAGATCAAGCATCAACAAGCTTCAACATACTGTTGCAAGTCTTGTAAAGTAGAAACTGTGTGATTAGTTAGAGTTTATACATCATTGTTATACCTCTCATTCAGTAAAGTCCGGTTAGTGTTTTAGTCCTCAAAACACATAGAGTAAACGGGAGTAGTTGTACCTTTGTAAAGAACTCGACATTTAGCTTAGTGTCGGTAATTGTATAAGCGACGTCAGGTTGGTTCTTCCTTGAAGTAGAACCCGGTGTTTAGCTTAGTACCGGATAAAGTATAAGCGACGTGTATAAAGGTTTTCTCCGCCGAGAAGGGAGTTTGTTTCTTAGTGAAGAAAAACTCTCGAGTAGAGGCTCGAGGAGTGGAGTAGGGCAAGGAAGAGAGTCCTTGTAGCCGAACCACTATAAATCTTCGTGTTATGGTTTGATTGTTCCTTATCCTTAATTACTTTACTTATATTGTTTGTTTGTGAGTATTTACTTTGAAATCACGTTAAGTCACAAAGCGAATTAATTTGAAAAACGGTAAAAACTATTCAACCCCCCTTCTAGTTTTCCACAATTGGTACCAGAGCAGTGTTACTCAAGATTTTCAAAATATATTGTATTTTAAAAACTTGAAACGATCAATGGATTTTGAAAACTTTAAAGAAGGGCAATCTATGCAAAGACCACCACTATTTGAACCAAATTGTTTCATATATTGGAAAAATCGCTTTAAGACGTATGTGAAGTCAAAGGATATAGATCTGTGGTATATAATTGTAGAGGGTGATTACAAGCCCATAAGTAATGATATTTCAGGTGGTCGGGATGTAGGTACTTCTCTTACTCGTCACAGTGATGAGCAAAAGATGTTATATTGAGCAAATGATTTTACATGTCTTTAAGAGAGATATGAAAAGTTTTTTTCATATAATAACCTGTTGCAAAGATTATTTATGCAATCACGTCTTTCGTCTACATTTTCATGCCAAATGAACATCCACAAGGTGCAAAGAATAACACTAAAATTGAATCTTCTTATTTATTCAACAATATGAACAATTTGTTATCTCTGAAGATGAGACCATTGATAGTGCGTTTGATAGGTTTAATACTATAATTACTTCTCTTAAAGCACTTGATGAATCTTTTTCTAGCAAGAACTTTGTCAGGAAATTTCTTAGAGCACTTCATCCAAAGTGGAGAGCAAAGGTGACGGCTATTGAAGAATCCAATGATCTTTCAAGCATGACACTGGACGAGCTCATAGGAAATCTCAAAGTTCACGAGATGGTGATGGAAAAAGACTCGAAAATTGTTAAAGGCAAAAAGGAGAAAATGAAGTCCATTGCCTTGAAAGCTAGGGTAGAATCGAGTGATGACGAAGAGTCTTGTTCTAGTAGCGAAGACGAAGAGTATGCCATGGCCGTAAGAGATTTCAAGAAATTCTTTAGGAGACGAGGAAAGTTCGTAAGACCACCTCGTGAAGAAAAGAAATCCTTCCGGAAAGACCATGATGATAGGAAGGGAAAGATAGATAGGAAATGTTTTAGGTGCGGGGATTCTAGTCACTTAATAGGAGAATGTCCAAAGCTTCCAAAGAACAAATCTCAAAAAGCACTTGTTAGTGGAGCTTGGAGTGACAGTGAAAGTGATGACAACAAGCTTAAGAACAACGAAGTTGCTCTCATGGCTAATGACACAGAAGAGGTACATTCTGACTCGTCATACTCCTTTATTGATGATGATACATTAGATATAGAATATAACAAACTGTGTGAAATCACCCTAAAAATCATAAGCAAAAATAAGTTCTTAAAAACCAAAAAGGAATTTTTAGAAAACGAAATTCATCGGTTAAAAGAGAAAGCTATAAGGTTAGAAAAAGGTAAAGGTATTAAAGAAACATGTGTTTTATGTCAAGAACTAAAACTTGAAATAGAAACACTAAAATCCACACAGGAAAGTCTTATCAAACAAAACTCCAAATTTAAAAGATTTGATAAACACTTAAGTTGTACGGATGACATAATGAAAATGCAAAAAATACCTCATGGTAGTTTCAAACCAGATTTTATGAGAAATGGAGACTTAAGTGACTTTCAGGAAAAAACGGTAAAAGAAAAAGAAACTGTTCCAACAACTTCTGATAACCACGGATCTGGCAGATCCAAAATTTTGGTTCCGCCAGTTGTATCCAAAGGATCCGCAGAAACAGAAGATGAACAGAAGGCTATTAAATCAGATCGTACAGATTTCGTTAAAATCACTAGAAAACCTAGCACTAGTACAACTGTTAATAAACAAAAACCATCAGTCTCTATAGGAAAAGGTCAAAATAAGTATAAAGTCAAAACGATTGTATACTCCTCATTTTATGAAGAAACCATGCTTAGAGAACAACTAGCGGAAATTCCCTTCGATTATCTGCTAGATATCAGTGAACCATGGTAATGTTATGTTTAACCCAAACGGACCTATGAGATATTGGGGACCAAATGCTTGAGTTTTTCTTGTACTAAGTATGCTCAAAAGTTGAGTTAGAACCAGATGAGTGGATTAAAGATAGTAGATGTTCAATGTTGGGAATTATCACATGACAAGACTTAATATGAAGAACAAACTTAAGTCTGTTGGATTACAAAGTTAAGTCTGGTAGTTGTACTTTGTATTGTTAAGTCTGCTAGGCAGTATTACGTAGTTAAGTCTGGTTGACTTATTAGTTAAATCTATTTATGAAAGTTAGGAAAGTTTGTTAGCTATAAGTTAGGAAAGGATACGTAGTTATCTTTAGAGAAGATACGTATATCCTTCTACACGTTTTGTATCTAGGGTTTCCTTGGTGTATAAAATGAACTCTAAGGCTCAATAGTTTGAATGAGTAAGTGTGTTAGTTGTGTGCGTATTGTATTGAAAAGTTAGTAATATACGAAGTTAGTTATTGTGTTCTTCGTTGTTGATTGTTTAGATTCCGCATAAACATTCAATTCATTGTTAGAGTTTCTCACTTAGATTGATTTGGATTTATTCAAGTCGTCTAACAAGTAACAAAGGCTACTTGGATCCATAATTCGTGTGGACCTACAAGTGGTATCAGAGCCTGTAGAGAGACTCTGAGTTCGAAGAAACACAAAAATCACAAACACAGATCACTCAAACAAATCCTACAAAATGTCTGTCAAGAATGGCGATGCATTCTCAAACCACAACAGTGAAGATGAAGTCTCAAACCATGAAGATGAAAAATCAGAAGCTAGCACATCCAACAACAAATCACAACCACAAACCATACCTGCCACAACCACCATATCTAACTTAAAACTCCTTATCTTGAAGAAGGATGAGTATGACATATGGGCTATGGAGATGAAACACTATCTTGAGTATAGTGATAACGAGGTCTGGAAGGTCATACAGAATGGGAATTCGAAGAAGAGGATTTCGGTTGGTAAAGATGGAAGTGGTTAGGGTTCTTCCACCTGTGTCTGCCCTAGAAATTCATGCAGTAGAAAAGGAGAGAAAAGCTAAAAACCTTTTGTTGATGGCACTTCCCAAGGAGCATATGAGAAGGTTTCATGGCATGGATGATGCCAAGGAAATTTGGGAGGCTATCAAGAAAAGATTTGGAGGGAATGCAAACTCCAAGAAGATGCAGAAGGCTGTTCTTAAACAGCAATTTGAGGCATTCAGTGTATCCAGTTCAGAGGGATTGGAAAAAGGCTATGTTAGTTTTCAACAACTTCTATCACAATTAGAGGTTCATGGTGCAGCAGTGTCTGAAGAAGATGCAAACCACAAGTTTCTCAGATCACTACCAACAGAATGGTCAAGCATGACAATGACCATGAGGATGAAGGATGAAATTGACACCATGACAACTGATGACCTGTACAACAATCTTTGGGTTTTGAACAGGAAATCCAAGGAAAACCATCTTTAAGTTCTACCAATGTTGCTTTTGTTTCTCAAAACAAGGGCATCACTAACAAGGTTAAGTCTGGTGGCTTTAGTTCTGGTGGTTATGAAACTTCTTCAAGCAGAATGAGAGAAAGAGAAGTACCAGCTGGCTTTGCTGATGAAGTTGTTTATTCTCTATTTGCCAAGAATTCAGAAGAACTAGATCTTCAAAGTGATGATCTTGAGCAGATAGATGATGTTGATGTTGAGGAAATGGATATTAAGTGGCAAATTGCTATGATTGCCCTTAGGATGAAAAAGTTTTACAAGCAGACTGAGAGGAACATCAAGTTTGAAGGGAAGACAGCTGTTGGGTTCAATAAGAAGAATGTGGAGTGCTACTATTGTCGCAAACCAGGGCATTTTGCTAGGGAATGCAGAGAAAAGATGGCTGCTGATGAGAAAAAGAAGAAGGGTTCTGACTCTCAAGATGATGACAAGATGAGGAAGAATCAGATGAGCATGTTGACATTGGAAGCTAGAGCTGTGAATTGGGATGAGCACACACCAGAGGAAGAAGTGCCAAACCATGCACTTATGGCCATTGGTTCCAGCAATGAGGTATCTTTGTGTTCCAAAATATGCATTGATTCATACAATCATCTTAAAGCTTTGTGTGATGAACAATTAAAAGAAATAGGTGACCAGGAAGTACAAATTCTTTCTTATACTAAGGCTGTAAAATCTTTAGAAGCACAAATAGTAAACTATCAAAATAAACAAGCTTCCTTAAATGAAAAACTCACCTTTCAGGCTAATGAAATATATGAGAAAGATGAAAAACTGAAAAGATATAGAAGAATTGGCATGAAAGCAGTAAAAGAAAGGGATGAATTGCAAAAGATAGTTGACTCATGGAAAAGTTCTTCTAAAAATCTTTTTAGACTGGTTGATTCTCAAATGAGCTCTACAAGTAAAATTGGCTTAGGTTATGAGATTAAGTCAGATAGTGAAGTTCTAAGCTATGAGGAAGAGATGGACAGATCTGTGTTCAAATGTGGAAAAGAGGATTCTATTGGTAGACCAGTTTACAATAGGTTCATTAAAACTGATGATTTTAAAGGGGTGCCACCTCCATTAAGTGGAGATTACACTCCTCTACAAAAGGAAGACCTTGATGATTCTTTGTTTGTATATGGTAAAAAGGGTCCTATATATCCTGAGACAGGCAACTCAGATGATAAATCAAGTGAATACTCCACTTGTCAAACCAATGACAGTGAAGGATCCACTAGAGATGTCTCTGAGCAGTCTGAATCAGAATCAGAGAGTGAACCTAAAGAAGTTTCTGAGTCAAAATCTGTCAAACATAGTGAACCAGTTGTGACTACACCTGAAACTAATACAGATAAACCTAGTTGTGATACTCACATAAAATCTCCTAGGGAGTCTGTCAAGAATCAAGAGCTACCAAAATCTGATAGGATGAGAAGAGAGTATAGGAAAAACTACACATTTGGTCCTAAGAGGTGTTTTGTCTGTGGTAGTCTAAGTCATTTGATTAGGGACTGTGACTTTCATGAAAATAGGATGAAAAGAGAGGCTGAACTTAGGAAGCACAAGAGTGTTAATACTGGCCATATGAATGTTAAACCAGTTTGGAATAATGAAAACAGGATTAATCATGCAAATAAGTTTGTTTCTAGACCAGCACAAGTGAATACTAGTAGACCTCAAGTTAATTCTGTTGGATCACAAGTTTATTCTGGTAGAACAAATTTTAATTCTGGTTGGTCAAATGTTAATTCTGGTTGGCCAAAAGTTAATTCTGGTAGGCCTAGTTTTAATTCTGGTAGGCCTCATGTTAATTCTGTGCAACCAAATGTTAATTCTGGGTGGTTTAATCATTCTGGACCCAGACAACCAGTAAATAGACCACAGGTGAACTCATATAATCAAAGAAACAATTTTTATAAACCTCATTCACCTGTGAGGAGTCCTTTTGCTACAAATACAGCACAAACTTCACAACCACGTGCTGTAAGGGAAAATGGGGAATCTGCTGTTAAGACCCCAGCATGTTGGTCTTGGGATCCATTTAAGAACACACTTACCTACGAATCCAAGAACAATAGTGGATCAAGTTTGTTAGGAAATTAAGCTTAAGCAGTTAAGACAGTTGGAGGTAACAGTTAGGACTGTTGAAGATGGAAGTTAAGACTGCTGAAGAGTGTTGAAGACATGAGCAGTTAAGACTGCTGAGTGAAGAAGTTACTACGGTTTATGATTTGTGTAAGTAGATAAATATGTAAAATATATTGTGTATATCATCTAGAATTAGATTGATAGTTATCTTGTAAAGGAATCCTTGGTCTATAAAAGGATTTCCTAGGTTAAGGTTTATATATACAATACACATACGATAGAAATACGAAACGATAAGAGTTCATACGTATTATAGAGATTCAAGGTTGTAAACCCTAGTGATAGGAGATCACTCGTATTATTATTCTAATAATATTGAATCGTTGAAGGTTATTATTCTGTGTTCTTTGTTTCATTCAAATCATACAAAACACATAAAGTCTTCTAAGTGCTAGCTAGTAAATTCCGCGTGCTAGACTACGTATAATTCTTAGTATCACATCTAACACAAGGAGTGTGTGTAGATCCGGTCAAGTGGTATCAGAGCCAGGTTTACTGATACATAGATTTAGAAGATCCGAGAAGAACAAAGATGGACATGGAAACAACAATGCTTAAACCTAATGAGTTCGACATGTGGAGACTTCGTATTGAGCAGTTTTTCCAAGTGCAAGACTATGCACTGTGGGAGATCATTGAAGATGGAAACTCTTTTACACCTGTAACAACAACAACTGTTGTTGATGGTAAATCTGAGAGTACAGTGCAGACAAAGCCAACCACTAATGAAGAGAAGGCAAGGTACAAGAATGATGTTAAGGCTAGAAGTTTGCTTCTGATGACTATTCCCAATGATCAGTTGCTGAATTTTAGTAAGTTCAAGTGTGCTAAATCTCTTTTTGAAGCTATTGTTGCAAGATATGGTGGGAATGAAGCCACCAAGAAAACTCAGAAGACCCTTCTCAAGCATCAGTTTGAGAACTTTACTGCAACAAGCAATGAGTCGTTGGATCATATGTTCAATAGGCTTCAAAAACTGGTGAGTCAATTGGCTGTTTTAGGAATTGAGATGCCTTAGGAAGATCTCAACTCTAAGTTTCTGAGGAGTCTACCAGCTGAATGGGCTATGCATGTGGTAGTATGGAAAAACAAGCTTGATATAGATTCCATGAGCTAAATGGATCTATATAGCAACTTCAAAATTGTTGAACATGAGATTAAGATGTAACACCCCAACCCGACAAGGGTAAAGATATCACAATAATGGATTCATACCAGATCAAAACAGAGCATACATCTACAGTAATACAAAAATCTCAAAGGATTACAAATGAAAAACTAAATCTACAAGGTTACAATGAAAACTTCCAAAACTAATTCTAAAACATAATATCTTCCATCCAATTCTAATCCAAAATAGCTACCAAGCCTTCTAAGTCCAGAGGTACACTCTCACTCATTCCCAGCTTCCTACTAAAACCTGCCGCAGGAAAAGAAATGCGGCTGAGCTACGAGAGCTCAGTGAACAGATATATAGATGACAGAAACAATAACAGATAACAATACAGAAACAAATCCGGAATACAGATTATACAGATACTGAATTAAAGTGAAAGAATAGGAAAGGAATAAGGGTAAAAGAAAAGAAATGAGAAAGAGATAATGTACAAACCAGGTTTAGGGAAATACAGAAATCCATCACGAGCCCAGAGATAACAGATAATATCATAACAGAGTAATCATATAATAATCCAGAGGGGATGCCTCTCAAGTAACAGATAATATGAGGGGTGACCTCATGTATCAAATCGGAGTGATCAGCTCCCAGATATATGTGAAAGACGTGTATCGCACACACCATCAGTCACCAGATATAATAATAAACATATAACATAAACAGATAACAGATAACAGAGTCAGAACTAGGATGCATCCATGCGCCCCCTGTGGCCAGAAACTCCTCAACACACCAGATAAAATAAAATCAGGGACGGGACAGGTCATCACTCTCCTGCCCTAGAGTCATGCCATCGGTGCATCAATGACATGGACATGAAACCCTCATACCTAGTGATTGGCTCGGATATCAGACTGTGGTCAAGGTCAGATGTCATATAATAAACAGAGTCACATCTAAGGGTTCATGGCAGAAGGGTCATGTCAACAATTCAGATTAAGATAATAAGGTTTAAATCAGAGTTTATTAGATTAAGTTTAATATCAAAGCTTAAGTTCAGATTAAAAGGTTTATTTCCAATAGTCCAAAAAGTATATCAAAGGTTAATGATTACAAATTTATAGCAATAATCCATTTCAGAAGTTCCTGTCAAAAGTTCATTTAAATCAATCCTTTAATAATGGTTTTCATTGAAATGATCTTACAGAATAGTTTTCATAAAAATGGTCTTCCAAAACGTTTAATAACTTCCATTTCCAATTGGTATCGCTTCTTTTTAAAATAGCCTTTCTCAAACAGTTTCATATGTAGTTTAATAAAGGTTCAAAATCAATTAGGTTCAGATAAGGATTTAACCGGTTAAGGTTTACCAAAATCAAATCAAAATTTACAACAGATATATCAGGTTAAGGTTCAGAACAAGGTTCACAGATCAGATTCAATCAAGACTCACAATTTCAGGGTTCAGAACAAGAGATCAATCAGAGTTCAGGAAAAAAAAGGTTCAGAATACAAGAATCATAGCAGAGGTTCAAACAAAAGGTTTAAGACAAACAGATCACAACAAAGATCCACAACAGAAGGGAACATAGCAATGGTATAGGGAATCCTAATAAGGAAAAAGAATTACTGAGAGAAAAGGAAAAGAAACACCCTTACTGAAATAGGGCAGAATATCTGTACCTTATTAGCACAGCAGAAAATCAAACAAACACAGAACAAATGATCAGGACTTCTCCTTCTTCACACCTAAGGAAGAGGAAGACAGAATTACTAAAGTTTCTTATTCAGATTATTCCTTTTAGTTTATCTCTTCATTTTATGTACTTTCTATTTTTAGTAACTTTCCAGATTTAGTAAGTTCCCATAATTAGCAGGTTTCCAGAATTAACAGATATTATCATTTCAGATTAGGTTTAACCCTGATTCAAAGATTATTATGGGATAACAATATATTTTATCAAGTTACAGAAGTTTAGGGTTTTAAATGTAACTTCATTAATTTCCAAGGTCATTTGTGAAAATACTTCAAGTTACAGAATTATACACTCATTTTATTCAGAATTACATTTTATTCCCTTAAGTTTCACAATTTACAGATTACACCCCTTTAGTTACATAATTTACAAAACCAACCTTATAATTACATATTTTACAATTTAAACCCTACAATATCCATAATTACCAACCAAGCATATTATATTTCATAATTACAGAATATACCATCATAATTTAGTACATTACAGATTAGACCCCTCAGAATTCAGAATTTACATATTTAGTCCTTTAAGTTTACAAAACATATATATTAAGTCATAATTCATAACAATTACATAATTAGCCCATAAATCCTCAAAATTACACAACAACCTTTTTATATCAGTATTAACTCAAAACAACTTCAGAATTTCAGATTTACACTTTTGGTCCCTCACTTTTAATTAATTTCAAATCGTAGCCCTAATATGCCATTAATTCATTATATTGCAATATTTACACTTAGGACCCCAAAGTTATATTTTTCCCACATTCCTACAGATGTATATGATCTTACAAAAATATCCCAGAAGTTTCAAAGTTGGCAAAACAGGTCCTTATACTTTTTATTTCAAATCGGATAACACTTTTTACAAACAATTGCAAACCCTACTATTCACCAGTCATTGAACCATCATTAATTCATCCTTAAAACGCATTTAATGATCAGAAATTCACCCAAGAAACCAAACCCTAGTAGCCACGATTTTCATTTTATTTGCTTTCTTTGTTTTTCCAAAATCCGGTTTTAACAATAATTCACCACGTTAAATCTAGGCCTCTAAAAATCAAACTCATATTTTTCCCAGATCATATGACTTATAAGGAACCCACGAAAAATAATTAGCATGCCCAGAAAAATCGTTTAACATATATTTTATATTTACGTATGTTTTAGCATCAAAATTACCACGACATGATTTAGGCTACTATAATTCGATCTATCATTTTTCCCAGGTCTATTACATCATATGAGGTCTAAATAAAATAGCTATCATGTCCAGAAATTCGGATTACATATTTTTGTGATTTACGTGTTCTTTGGTCATAATATTTTCATACGCATAGATTAGCATGCATGAATCGATTTACATAATTTATGTGAGTCATATAACATGTAAAGATCACAGGAAAATTGTTATATTAATTTTAGAATGTGTGGTTTAGTCGTATGAATTATTATCTTGCGTTTGAGCAATTCGACAAGAAAAATGGAACAAGAACGAACCAATGAAAACACGCAGCAACCCTTATTTTTCCTAGCTTCCTTGCACCTCCAAGAACCCAGAAAAATACTTGTACACGTCCAGAATTTGTGTGATTGATTGGGTCGATTTTTTTGTGTGTCGCTAGGTTTTTCTTCTTATTTTGCGATTAGGGTTTTGATAGGAAAATAAAAGAGATTTGTTTATATCTTAAGAACCGACTTAGGGGGGGGGGCAGAAAATCAGGAATTCGGTATTTAGGATCAAGAAAATATTTGGGTTGATTTTATACAATCCTTCCTTAATTTATTTTACACATTATTTAGATTTAAAGGTTTAAACATTATATTTATTTAATATGTAATTTCAGAATTTTAATAAATAAATGAGTATGATTATTTTTGAACATTTAAAATGATGTAACATTGTCTCAGAAATTTGTTTGTTTCAGATATAGTTCGATTTCAGAAGTTTTGGAATTATTTCAGAATTTTATAAGTTATTTAGTTAGGTTATATGTTATCAGGGGTAATTTGGTCATTTTAACGCGTTATCTGAATTTCAGGTATTACAACTTCTTCCCCACTAACAAAAAAATTTCGTCCTCGAAATTTGTAGAAAGCAGAACGAAAAGAGAGCAGAAAACAAAACAAAGACATAACAGACTAAGACGAGAATTTAGGTGAAACGAAACAGAAACACAACTGACGGTGAACAGACATATGAAAGATTTGTTTCTCATGACTCGAACTTGTAGATTCCAAAATTGTTTCAGATCCTCAGAACAGACATAACATACTGAATCCAGATCAGAAGAATAGCATACCAAACGTAGTAGATGAAAATCAGATTCATAGGGTTTTGACGGATATGCCGTTCACAAAAATTGATTAGACAAATCAGATTTGAACATACAGAAAATAGATTATCGAGGACATCAATGGCAGAAAGTTCTATAACAGAAGCTAAGATTAGTATCAGATGTACAGAGGTCAGCAAAATGCGTGACGAGAATCCAGACGTATCAATTCGCATAACGGTGAAAGCAGATTACGCGTATAGGTAGAATGAACTTAAAGTCTCACTAACACAGACGATCTCAAACAGTTATCAGGATTTCTAAAGCTTCTAAGGCACTTCTCGAAATATCCTATGCCTACAACAAGTGCACGTTATATGATGTAAGTATTATCACGTTGGCCAGACGTCATAATACTGGCATCATATAAATATGCCCTCATGATGGTCATACTTTATCTCAAGTTGTGAACAGAACAAACTTATCCTACTCCACCTAGTCTTCCTACGATCTCAGAGGTCATCAGAATCCAATACCCTAACTAAGAGGAAAACGAATCACTCGAAAAGTTAACGGAAGTCCCAGAATTTCTATCAGAATTTGGTACATCAGATCATCCATCATTCGTCAAATTTCAGATAACAAAACCATCATCCGACATACGCAGAATGAACACAGAGCAGAATTACTGATAAAGAACCTAAATCATTCAAAGGATTTTATCATTAGGTAACAGAAATTTAGATAGGTCAAGCAGAAGTGAATCACATCATCCATAGCTTCATCCGTCACAGAATTTATTCGCTTCAGAATTTTCTTCTATTCAAGGTCATGACCTCAGTTTCCATTCCCAAGTCTGCTTCTACTCTCAATTCATCTTAGTACAACTAAAATGAATAGAGAAGCAAGACTGCGAGTCTTGGACAGGTCTACTAGCACAGTTCGGAATTCGCCAACTCAGATTGCTGTCGTCTTCGGATGCTTGGTAGTGGTGTCTGCTACCATCTCTGAACGCCAATCACATCTACTCTTCCAGAACAAAGGTCATTCTATTTAATACGAAGATGGTCTACATGCTTCCTCGTTCGTCTCAGGGCACAAACATGCTGTCATACTATGACAATTGTCCAGATACTCGTGAAAACATGATTCTTATTAGCCAATACCATTGGCATTATTTAAGACTCATAATGGTCACAATGAGTACGAAAACAGTTTTCATGAATCACTTCAGGGAAACTTCATATCTAAATCACATCATCCATCTTTACGAATAAAACTGAATTACTTTACGGAAGTTGCTCTCAGTTAGTCATCTCCCTTCTCAGGAGTTCTTGTGGTTGCTTCTTCAGTCCTTCGAACATTAAATGAGGTTGTCTGATACAGAGTTCACAAGGATAGAATGATTTAATCATTTATACTCGGAAATGAAAAGTGATTACGGTTGAGATTACGGTTAGGTATTTAAAGGGAACACTGAGGTGAAACAAAATCATATCTCATCGGTTTCTTCAATCTCTCGACTTCTATAGCATCATGGCTCGTCAACCGAGATCGGTTCAGAATCAATTCTACTTCTCAAACGGGAGGAAACTCAGAAGTTTCATCAGAAAATGCCAGAAAATTTGTACAACAAAACTTTCTAGGGGTGGATACTAATAGGTGTCAGGAGAATTTGACAATCAAATGAGATCAGGGTAAATATAGTGATAAGCTTAACAGATTTAAGCGGTTAAAGGTTGTTATAACCAAATAGGGTGGGTCAGATTGTTACATTTCAGATGCGGTAGTTTATGATAGCTGAAGAACCAGTCAATCAATAATCACAAGATCTCTAAAATCAAGTATATCAATAGTAAACAGATCCGCAGAACGTATATGGTCACTTAACCAGACGGATAGTTCATATGTCAGAGTCAAGTACATGGTTCAGTATAGTGTGGGGATAGGTACGCGAACAGTTCAAGGTGTTGGAGTTTTTGGTTTAGCTTTTTAGCATAAGTGACAGGTAGGGTGTACATCATCGGTAATACGAACATCGTATAATTGCAGAAGTGAGACTTATAAGATATCGGATATCAGCATCATATGCTCAGTTAACAATTCCATACAGAGACGGTATTTGCATCAAATCCTTCCAAAGGAAAACTGATTTGCAATTAAGATTCATCATTCAAGGGAGCAAATAAGATTCATCATTCAGGACAGAATAGTATCAGAGGATACATTTATCTCCAGCATGGGTCATGAATTTATAGAATGTGTCAAACACATTAAGGTTAAATGGTCTTCGGAATGGTCGGAAAGATATCAGACTGTTTATCCAACAGATCAGAAATGAAGGTCAAAATCAGGTAATGGAAGCAAAAGTTTAACAATTGGTAATCATGTCAGGGGGTTCCAAAATTGTTTCAAACGCCAAAGGTGAAACATAGGAGGATAGTCGTCAATATTAAATGATCAATCAATCAATCCTTATAAGGATAAAATCAAGGTTACTATCAAAGAAAGACGGATCAATAAAGATAAATCTTATCGTTCGGAAATGAGAGGGAAAGCATTTTTATACTCGTGGTCAAACGCCACAAAACTTCTCATGGGAACAGAGATGGTTATGACGGAATCAAAAGATTCATAGGTGATTATCAGAAGCAAGAAACAAATAACAGAATGTATCAAGTGTATCATCATCATGGGGATTCTCAGATTGCCCAAAGAGGCATCAGAATGATTTACAGAAGGTTCAGAGGTCGGAGTGGAAATCGGAAGGCAAGGATCAAATAATGTCAGATTATTACTATGCAATTTCCAATGCTTCAGATTTTATTTAGGTTTCACTTCTTAGGTGGTGCAAGGCATAAGCTCTAAATTTCCAAATGCGATTTTAACAGGCTTAAACCAAAACAAGGCACGAATCAGAGTAATGCGGAAGCAGTGATATTTAAACAAAATGTCTTATAATCTACCCATTCCTCACTGGCCAGAATTTAAGTTCCTATAGGAAAATCCTAAAACAAATTTTCAAAGGTTGTCCTACGAGCGCCTACAGTGGAAACTTAGTGACCCAGACTTCACAGGTCAAGGGTAAATGTATTACGAGTCGCAACCTGTGAGCTCTGATACCATAAATTGTAACACCCCAACCCGACAAGGGTAAAGATATCACAATAATGGATTCATATCAGATCAAAACAGAGCATACATCTACAGTAATACAAAAATCTCAAAGGATTACAAATGAAATACTAAATCTCAAGGTTACAATGAAAACTTCCAAAACTAATTCTAAAACATAATATCTTCCATCCAATTCTAATCCAGAATAGCTACCAAGCCTTCTAAGTCCAGAGGTACACTCTCACTCATTCCCAGCTTCCTACTAAAACCTGCCGCAGGAAAAGAAATGCGGCTGAGCTACGAGAGCTCAGTGAACAGATATATAGATGACAGAAACAATAACAGATAACAATACAGAAACAAATCCGGAATACAGATTATACAGATACTGAATTAAAGTGAAAGAATAGGAAAGGAATAAGGGTAAAAGAAAAGAAATGAGAAAGAGATAATGTACAAACCAGGTTTAGGGAAATACAGAAATCCATCACGAGCCCAGAGATAACAGATAATATCATAACAGAGTAATCATATAATAATCCAGAGGGGATGCCTCTCAAGTAACAGATAATATGAGGGGTGACCTCATGTATCAAATCGGAGTGATCAGCTCCCAGATATATGTGGAAGACGTGTATCGCACACACCATCAGTCACCAGATATAATAATAAACATATAACATAAACAGATAACAGATAACAGAGTCAGAACTAGGATGCATCCATGCGCCCCCTGTGGCCAGAAACTCCTCAACACACCAGATAAAATAAAATCAGGGACGGGACAGGTCATCACTCTCCTGCCCTAGAGTCATGCCATCGGTGCATCAATGACATGGACATGAAACCCTCATGCCTAGTGATTGGCTCGGATATCAGACTGTGGTCAAGGTCAGATGTCATATAATAAACAGAGTCACATCTAAGGGTTCATGGCAGAAGGGTCATGTCAACAATTCAGATTAAGATAATAAGGTTTAAATCAGAGTTTATCAGATTAAGTTTAATATCAAAGCTTAAGTTCAGATTAAAAGGTTTATTTCCAATAGTCCAAAAAGTATATCAAAGGTTAATGATTACAAATTTATAGCAATAATCCATTTCAGAAGTTCCTGTCAAAAGTTCATTTAAATCAATCCTTTAATAATGGTTTTCATTGAAATGATCTTACATAATAGTTTTCATAAAAATGGTCTTCCAAAACGTTTAATAACTTCCATTTCCAATTGGTATCGCTTCTTTTTAAAATAGCCTTTCTCAAACAGTTTCATATGTAGTTTAATAAAGGTTCAAAATCAATTAGGTTCAGATAAGGATTTAACCGGTTAAGGTTTACCAAAATCAAATCAAAATTTACAACAGATATATCAGGTTAAGGTTCAGAACAAGGTTCACAGATCAGATTCAATCAAGACTCACAATTTCAGGGTTCAGAACAAGAGATCAATCAGAGTTCAGGAAAAAAAAGGTTCAGAATACAAGAATCATAGCAGAGGTTCAAACAAAAGGTTTAAGACAAACAGATCACAACAAAGATCCACAACAGAAGGGAACATAGCAATGGTATAGGGAATCCTAATAAGGAAAAAGAATTACTGAGAGAAAAGGAAAAGAAACACCCTTACTGAAATAGGGCAGAATATCTGTACCTTATTAGCACAGCAGAAAATCAAACAAACACAGAACAAATGATCAGGACTTCTCCTTCTTCACACCTAAGGAAGAGGAAGACAGAATTACTAAAGTTTCTTATTCAGATTATTACTTTTAGTTTATCTCTTCATTTTATGTACTTTCTATTTTTAGTAACTTTCCAGATTTAGTAAGTTCCCATAATTAGCAGGTTTTCAGAATTAACAGATATTATCATTTCAGATTAGGTTTAACCCTGATTCAAAGATTATTATGGGATAACAATATATTTTATCAAGTTACAGAAGTTTAGGGTTTTAAATGTAACTTCATTAATTTCCAAGGTCATTTGTGAAAATACTTCAAGTTACAGAATTATACACTCATTTTATTCAAAATTACATTTTATTCCCTTAAGTTTCACAATTTACAGATTACACCCCTTTAGTTACATAATTTACAAAACCAACCTTATAATTACATATTTTACAAATTAAACCCTACAATATCCATAATTACCAACCAAGCATATTATATTTCATAATTACAGAATATACCATCAGAATTTAGTACATTACAGATTAGACCCCTCAGAATTCAGAATTTACATATTTAGTCCTTTAAGTTTACAAAACATATATATTAAGTCATAATTCATAACAATTACATAATTAGCCCATAAATCCTCAAAATTACACAACAACCTTTTTATATCAGTATTAACTCAAAGCAACTTCAGAATTTCAGATTTACACTTTTGGTCCCTCACTTTTAATTAATTTCAAATCGTAGCCCTAATATGCCATTAATTCATTATATTGCAATATTTACACTTAGGACCCCAAAGTTATATTTTTCCCACATTCCTACAGATGTATATGATCTTACAAAAATATCCCAGAAGTTTCAAAGTTGGCAAAACAGGTCCTTATACTTTTTATTTCAAATCGGATAACACTTTTTACAAACAATTGCAAACCCTACTATTCACCAATCATTGAACCATCATTAATTCATCCTTAAAACACATTTAATGATCAGAAATTCACCCAAGAAACCAAACCCTAGTAGCCACGATTTTCATTTTATTTGCTTTCTTTGTTTTTCCAAAATCCGGTTTTAACAATAATTCACCACGTTAAATCTAGGCCTCTAAAAATCAAACTTATATTTTTCCCAGATCATATGACTTATAAGGAACCCACGAAAAATAATTAGCATGCCTAGAAAAATCGTTTAACATATATTTTATATTTACGTATGTTTTAGACATCAAAATTGCCACGACATGATTTAGGCTACTATAATTCGATCTATCATTTTTCCCAGGTCTATTACATCATATGAGGTCTAAATAAAATAGCTATCATATCCAGAAATTCGGATTACATATTTTTGTGATTTACGTGTTCTTTGGTCATAATATTTTCATACGCATAGATTAGCATGCATGAATCGATTTACATAATTTATGTGAGTCATATAACATGTAAAGATCACAGGAAAATTGTTATATTAATTTTAGAACGTGTGTTTTAGTCGTATGAATTATTACCTTGCGTTTGAGCAATTCGACAAGAAAAATGGAACAAGAACGAACCAATGAAAACACGCAGCAACCCTTATTTTTCCTAGCTTCCTTGCACCTCCAAGAACCCCAGAAAAATACTTGTACACGTCCAGAATTTGTGTGATTGATTGGGTCGATTTTTTTGTGTGTCGCTAGGTTTTTCTTCTTATTTTGCGATTAGGGTTTTGATAGGAAAATAAAAGAGATTTGTTTATATCTTTAGAACCGACTTAGGGGGGGGGGCAGAAAATCAGGAATTCGGTATTTAGGATCAAGAAAATATTTGGGTTGATTTTATACAATCCTTCCTTAATTTATTTTACACATTATTTAGATTTAAAGGTTTAAACATTATATTTATTTAATATGTAATTTCGGAATTTTAATAAATAAATGAGTATGATTATTTTTGAACATTTAAAATGATGTAACATTGTCTCAGAAATTTGTTTGTTTCAGATATAGTTCGATTTCAGAAGTTTTGGAATTATTTCAGAATTTTATAAGTTATTTAGTTAGGTTTTATGTTATCAGGAGTAATTTGGTCATTTTACGCGTTATCTGAATTTCAGGTATTAGATAAGAAGTCTGCTGGATCAAGTTCAAGCTCAAGCTCAGGCAATTTGGCCTTTGTATCAACTCCCAGTTCCTCAAGTCCAGATGAAGATGTGCAAGTTGATGGAGCAGTTGGTACTGCTAGTGCAAATCTTGGTACTGCTAGCACCTCAAGCAGTACTAGTGGACTTTTGAATGATGATACTTATTGTGCTTTCTTGACTACTCAGCACAATGGAAGTATGTTGACTCATTCAGATCTTCAAGAGATTGATGAAGATGATATTGAAGAGATGGATATTAAGTGGCAGCTCTCTCTTCTCAGTTTGAGAGCTAGGAGATTCTTGAAGAAGACTGGCAAGAAGATTGTCATAAACAGTAATGATGTTGCAGGGTATGACAAGTCCAAGATTGAGTGCTACAACTGCCACAAGAAAGGTCATTACTCAAGGGAGTGCAGATTGCCAAGTCAACAAGATGGAAAGAGTAGGCCATGGTTGCTATTGATGGCTTAGGATTTGACTGGAGCTATATTGCAGAGGAGGAAGCAGAAGCATCTACAGAGGTTGCTCTCATGGCATTTTCTGATTCTGAGGTACAAGTTTCAAAATGTTCTAAATCTTGTGAAGCTTTAAAAGATCTAGAAACACTTAAAACAAGATATGAGAATCAGAGAAAAGAATTAGTAGAAACTGCTTTTAGCTTAGCAAATCATAAGAGAGCTTTAGCTGTGTTAGAAGAGAAAATTGTTCATTATCAAAACAATGAGTCTAAGTTTTCTGATGATATGATTATTGTTAAGAGAGACTTAATGTTTAGAGAGAATGAAATTACTGTTTTAAAACATGAGCTAGAACAGGTTAAGAAAGCTAAAGAGAACATTCAGATGAGTGTAGACACACTAGAATACACATCAAAAGGTGTTCAAAAGATAATTGAGAGTCAGATCCAAAATAAAGCTAAGTCAGGCCTAGGATATAAGTCAGTTCCACCTCCCTATAGAGGAATTCCATCACCCAAAGGTATAGACTTAGAACATACAGGACTCCCTGAATTTCAATTACCTGTGCTTAATTACGGTCCTCAACCCAAGAAGGATGTAGTTGATAAACCTGTGTTTGAAAGTGCAAGTGATAAATCACTATTTGAGGACAAGGTGTCTTCTGATAGGTCCTCACCTAAGGACTCAGATGCTCCAACAATTGAGGAATGGACTTCTGATGATGAGGATGATCAGGCTATGGTTAAGCCTGTTAGTGCTAAAGTGGAGGAACCAAAAGTTCCAAAGATGGTTAAACCTAAGACTGTTAGGCCTAGATCAAATGCCAAACCTTTTAGACCAACAGTTAGGTATGCAGAGATGTATAGAACCACAAACAAGCCAAGAGGTAACCAGAGGAATTGGAATGACCTCAAATCCTACCAATTAGGAAAGGATTTTGTTTGCTATAGGAAAGCTTGTTACTCTTGTGGTAGCTTTGACCATCTTGCAGATTATTGTGATAAATGGGTATCTGGATATACAAATCATAGGTTGAGCATTGCCAGACCTCAATCTTTTCTTAGGAATGAGAAGATGATACCTAGATCAGTTCTTTTAAGGTCTGGACATAAAGCAGTTCAAACTGCTAGACCAGCAGTTCAGACTGTCAGACCTATGAGACCAATTCACCCAAGGCCAACAGTTCAAGGTGCAAAAATGTTTTCCAAATCAGCACCAAAAACTGTTAATAGACCCTTTCATCACAAAGCAGTTGTAAAAAATCAAGTTTGGAAACCTAAGGTAACAACTGCCAAGCCAGCAGTTCCAACTGCTAGCAGGGTAATTGGTACTGGTGTGAATAAAAACACTGCTAAGGGAAACATTGGTAATGGAGTGAATGCTTCAGCATGTTGGGTATGGAGACCAATTAAACCCAATGGTGCTAAGACTGTTTTGAAAAGAATGAATTATGTTGATTCTAGAGGAAAGCCTAAGTCTGTTTTGGCTTGGGTTCCACAAGGAAATTAATTTTTCTTGTTGTGTGCATTGTTAGTCATATGCTTGTATCTTGTTTCTTTGTTTTTGGACTAACAATTGCAGGATTGGAGAGAAAACACCAAGGGATTATGAATGCTTGATGTTTTGGACTAAATGGTGTTCTGGAGATTAGTATGTGATCCTTGCATACAACAAATGGTAATTGGTTCACCATGTCTTATCCACATAAGAACCAACTAGTCCAGAGCAAACGATTTCTGGTAAAGACTAATCAAATCCGTTTATGGTTGACAATTTACCAAAAATTGTATGGTTATCAGCTCACCATATCTAAATGTGAAGAGTTGGCTAGTCCAAAGCAAACGGCTATTGGTAAAGACATATCAAATCCGTTGATAGCTGATAGTTTGCTAAAAACTATGTTTGAGCCATGGTATTTTAAAATTTTATTTCAAAAAGTTGGTACGGCTCAACAAAATTTTTTCAACAGTTGGGACGGTTAGTACAAAATATTGGTACGGTTCAACTAGCCGTTATGACTGACGTGTCAGTAATTAATTTTGGGGTAAAAACTAGCCGTTGGCGGTTTGTTGCGATTTTTACTGGATGAATTACGGATTTCGAGGGATCCTCTTATAGATATTTTAACTTTTATTTTATTATATTCTTATACTAAAATAAATAGTTACCATATTCTTTAAGTCGGTCAACTTGAAACCCTACAACTCTCTCCATAAACTCTCAATATTGCTTTCATCTTCTATCTTTTCACTCAAAATTATTACTATTCACGGCTGTTAACTAATATTTACTGCTAAGAATGGATGTTTTGAAATTTGTTAAACGTCACAACCAGGTTGCGTTTTTAGAGAAAACAGAGCAAGGAGATGGGCCAAAATTTTATGAGGTTGTGGATTTTCTCAACCACTCTCACATAAGGTATGCTCTAACTGTTTCTCCTACTCTTTATGTTTCGCACATCACACAGTTCTGGCAGAATTCATCTATCTTGACAAGTGATGACGGAGACGTAGAAATTCATACTGAAGTAGATGGCATTAAATTTGTTGTTACCGAGTCTATACTTAGGAGACATCTTAAATTAAATGACTCAGATGGTATCCATACTATGCTAAATACTGAAATTTGGGAAGAACTTACAAAAATGGGGTATAATACATCTGAACATAAATTGACTTTTCAAAAAGCATGTTTTTCACCCCAATGGAGATTTTTGATACATACTCTTCTATGTTGTTTAAGTAATAAAAAGACTGCTTGGGAACAGTTCAGTAGCAATATTGCTATTGCTCTCATTTGTTTGTCTACAAACAGAGTTTTTAACTTTTCAAAATATATTTTTGAGGGTATGGCATCAAATGTTGATAGTAAAACAAAGTTTTTAATGTATCCCAGGTTTGTTCAAACAATTTTAAATAAAAAGAAAAACCTGCTTACAAAACCAACTAAATTTTTGCTACGCCTAGTCTACAATCAAAGGTTCTTCAAAATATGGCTATGGCTAGTAGACTTTTTGAAGGGGAACCTGTTCCATTGTTTCCTCAAATGATTCAAACTGAGTTGGGTGAAGGTTCAGCAGTTCCAACTGATCCTCATCACACATCCACTCAAGTATTTGAAACAACCCAACAACCACCTATCACTTATAGGAGAAGGTCTAAACCTAGTCTAACTAGGGTTGTGACTGAATCCTTGCCCAAAGATTCACCTCTCATAGCAGGTAATACAGCTAGAAGTGATGAGGGTAGTTCTTCACAAACTGAATTGACGGCTTTATGTACCAAGTTAGTAGCCAAGGTTGACACTTTGGAGAAGGAGCTAAAGCAAACCATGGAGGAGTTCAAAGCTCACAAGGAGAATTTTGCCAAAGTCTATACCAAGTTAACAAAAAGGGTGAAGCAACTTGAAGAACAGTTGAAGAAGAAAAGGGAAAGAGTGGTATTGGATGATGATTCTGATGATGATGATTCAGACGGTTCAGACGGGGATGATGAAAATTCTTCCAAACAGGGGAGAAAATTTGGTAAAGGTAAGGATAGATCAGGATCTCAGGGGAGGTATGAAGAAGGTTCTGTACAAGATGAAGGTTTTGATATTGGTTCAGGTTCTGGTCATGTTCATGAAGAAACAACTGAGACACATCAAGCAGTTCCAAATGAAGAAGCAGTTCAAACTGCTGAGACAGAGCAAGAAACAGTTCAAACTGCTGAGTCAGAGCAACAAGCAGTTCCAACTGTTGAAACTTCTGCTGAACAGGTTTATGAAAGGAGAAGAGCAGATAAAGGGAAGAAGCCTATGACATCTGAAGAAGTGGCTGCTGCTCAAGAACTTGAAAGGCTTAAAAGGTTGAAACCAAAAACTCAAGAACAGATAGATCATGATGCAGAGGTTGCAAGGCAAATGTTAGAAGAAGATTTGGCTGGTGAGGAAGCTAAACAAGCTCAGATTGCTCGTGATGAAGAATTTGCAAGGAAAATGGCTGCTGATGATATAAGGAATATATCTGAATTCATGGAAAGAAAAAGATCAAATGAAGTAAATCAAGAAGAGTTCAATGAACAGTTACAATATTTTCTGGATTCTGATGTGATTGTAAGAGCACAAGCTTTAATGATTCTTAAAGATAAAGAGTTGAATGAAGAAGACAAGACAGAGGAGCATAAAGAATTCATACTCAAGAAGAATGGAGTTGCAACGTGGGAAGATCTGATTCATAGAATAAGAGAAAGATAGAAGTCAGGGTACAAGACGAAGTTACCAACAAAGAAGGAAGTTGTTGAGGATATGAAGCATTATTTGAAGAACTCAGCAAATTACTCAATGAATGATTTCAAGGGAAAGTCTTATGCTATAATTGAAAAAGAATTCTGTGAAACTTATGCTATTTTGAATTCTCCAAGAAGAAGTGTCAAAACAGGTAAGAAGAGGGAAGCATAAACTATGGAATCAGAAGTTGCTAAAAAACAAAAGTCTGATGAAGAAGGATTAACTAATGAGAAGATCAGAAGCATGATGGTGATTATTCCAGAGTCTTCTTACATTAAACCTTTGCAGGTAAAACATCCAATCATTGACTGGGAAGTGTTTACTGATGGAAGAATGAAGGGATGGAAGATTATTAGACTTGGAGATATTTCTGAAAGATATAAGTTGTTTGAAGATTTACTTAAAGGCTTTGACAGAGAAGATCTAAATCAACTTTGGAGCTTAGTGAAAGAGAAATTCAGAGATATTGATCCTGTTGAAGATAAAGACAAAGAACTATGGGTTCAATTGAAGAGAATTTATGAACCAGATGGTGGAGAATCGATATGGAGATTTCAAGCTCAAGTCAAGGACATCTCTTGGAAGTTATTTGGAACATGTGGAGTACACAGAGTATCTACAAAGGATGGAATAGAGATATATATGCTGGTTGAAAAACATTATCCACTCAGACCAGGTGTTTTGACTATGCTGACATATGCAAAAATGGAAGCTAATGAAGAGTCTGAAATGGCTGATATGCTAGTAACAAAGATGTTCAACCTTGCACAAGAAGTGAAAGCTAGATCTAAGAGATTTTCTTGATAGGTGTTTGAAAGAATTTTCAGCATTAAAGAAGAAGAAGCTTAATTTGAAGAAACTTAGTGATTTGGATAGAAATCATAAGTTTAGGGGAGGATTGTTAGGAAATTAAGCTTAAGCAGTTAAGACTGTTGGAGGTAACAGTTAGGACTGTTGAAGATGGAAGTTAAGACTGCTGAAGAGTGTTGAAGACATGAGCAGTTAAGACTGCTGAGTGAAGAAGTTAGTACGGTTTATGATTTGTGTAAGTAGATAAATATGGAAAATATATTGTGTATATCGTATAGAATTAGATTGATAGTTATCTTGTAAAGGAATCCTTAGTCTATAAAAGGATTGCCTAGATTAAGGTTTATATATACAATACACATACGATAGATATACGAAACTATAAGAGTTCATACGGAATATAGAGATTCAAGGTTGTAAACCCTAGTGATAGGAGATCACTCGTATTATTTTCCAATAATATTGAATCGTTGAAGGTTATTATTCTGTGTTCTTTGTTTTATTCAAATCATACAAAACACATAAGGTCTTCTAAGTTCTAGCTAGTAAATTCCGCGTGCTAGACTAAGCATAATTCTTAGTATCACATCTAACACAAGGAGTGTGTGTAGATCCGGTCAAAGTTCATACAAGACTTATAAATATGTTGATCCACAGGGCAGACCCAAGCCTTCAGAGGCCTGGGTCCTAGAGAGAAACTAATTTCTCTACTTTTGTGCAGGAACATCCACTGAAGAACATGGAAGACAAAGGAATATTTGATAGTGGGTGCTCTGGGCACATGACTGGTAACAAGAATCATCTGAAGGATTTTCAAGATGATTGTACTAGATTTTGTTGGGTGTTCTTTATGTCTAGGAAAGATGAAACAACTCCATTAATTCAAACTTTCATTAGGCAGATAGAAAACTAACTTACCAAAAAGGTCAAGATCATTAGGACTGACAATGACACAAAATTTAAGAATAGGAGCATGATTGAGTTTTGTGGTAATAAAGGAATCAAGCAACAATATAGCAATGCTAGAACTCCACAGCAGAATGGAGTTGCTGAGAGAATGAACAGGACCCTAATTGAGGCAGCTAGAACCATGCTAGCAGACTCACTCTTACCCACAACCTTTTGGACAGAAGCAGTTAGTTGTGCTTGCTACATATTCAATAGGGTTAGAGTGACCAAGCCTCAAAATAAAACACCTTATGAGCTTATTTTTGGCCATAAACCAGTTATTAGCTATATAAGGCCTTTTGGGTGTCATGTGACCATTCTTGATACATTGAGTGTGCTTGGCAAATTTGAAGAAAAGTCTGATGAAGGGTTTCTAGTTGGGTATTCACTGAATAGTAAGGCCTTTAGGGTATACAATTTAGTGACCAAGAAAGTAGAGGAAAATCTTCATGTTAATTTTCTTGAGGAAAAACCCAATGTGAAGGGACTAGGTCATAGATGGATGTTTGACATTGATTATTTAACTGACTCTATGAACTATATTCCTGTCTCTAAGGAGAATCAAGCTAACCCTGATGCAGGTTCCATAGAAGTAACTAACCATGCAGGTATACAAGTTACTTCTGATTCAAGCACTGCTGAGCAAGACAAGGCAATTGAGGAGCTTATTGTGATTCCTACCACAGAAGTCAAACATGTTGCAGCTAATGAAGGAACAAAGAAATCTTCTACAACAAGGAAGGAGACTGTGAACAAGCCTCAAGCAAAAGACAAGAAGGCTTCTCCTTCTAAAGTGTCAGAAGATATTTCATCTTTCAGAAAAGAAGTGAATGCATTGGCTGACAAACACCTTGGGAAGAAGGATACCAGCACTAACTTGGTTAATTCTGGTAGTGATGCTGTTAATACTGCTCAACCTGAATCTACTCCAAATGCTGATCTTGATGATTCTGAGATGCCAGAACTTGAGTTCTTTGATAATCCAAATGAAGGTATTTTTGATGGGGCTTCTTATGATGAAGAAGGAGTAATAACTGACTTCAACAACTTACCCACAGAAGTGGATGTAAGTCCAGCTCCAACACTCAGAATTCACAACATTCATCCCAAAAGTCAGATAATTGGTGATCCCAAGTCAGCTGTTCAAACCAGAAGTAGAGTGCAAAAGCTTCCTGAATCTCATGCACTTATCAGTCTTATTAAGAAGCAGCAAAGGGTCAACCACAAGGACCAACAACATTGTCTGTTTGCTTGTTTCCTTTCTCAGAAGGAACCCACCAAGGTCTCTGAAGCACTTGAAGATGAGAGTTGGGTGGAAGCAATGCAGGAGGAGTTGTTGCAGTTCAAATTGCAAAAAGTTTGGGTTCTGGTAGATCTACCTAATGGGGCTAAAGTGATAGGCACAAAGTGGGTCTTCAGAAACAAAAGGGATGAAAGAGGAGTAGTTGTTAGGAACAAGGCAAGATTAGTAGCACAAGGGTATAGACAAGAGGAGGGGATAGATTATGATGAGGTTTTTGCTCCTGTAGCCAGGATTGAGGCTATCAGGTTATTTTTAGCCTATGCATCATATATGGGGTTCATAGTCTATCAGATGGATGTCAAGAGTGCCTTTTTGTATGGCACTATTGAGGAAGAGGTATATGTTCATCAACCTCCTGGTTTTGTGGATCCTGCTTATCCCAACAAGGTGTACAAAGTCATAAAAGCATTGTATGGTCTCCATCAAGCTCCCAGAGCTTGGTATGCAACACTCTCCAAGTTTCTTGAAAAGCATGGGTATAAAAGAGGTGTGATAGATAAGACCTTGTTCATAAAAAAGGACAAGAAGGATATCATTCTCGTCCAAGTTTATGTGGATGATATCATTTTTGGCTCTACTAAAAGGTCTTGGTGTGAAGAGTTTGAAGGCTTAATGAAGGGCAGGTTTGAGATGAGCTCAATGGGTGAGCTTACATTTTTCTTAGGACTGCAAGTGAAGCAAAAAGAAGATGGCCTCTTCATTTCTCAAGACAAGTATGTTACTGAGATCTTGAAGAAGTTTGACTTTATAAATGTGAAGACTGCAGTCACTCCCATGGAGAACAAAGTGCCTTTAACCAAGGATGAAGATGCTGATGATGTGGATGTGCATCTTTATAGATCAATGATTGGTTCTCTAATGTATCTAACGGCCTCTAGGCCTGATATAATGTATGCTGTGTGTGCTTGTTCTCGTTTTCAGGTTACTCCCAAGACTTCACATCTTCATGCTGTGAAGAGGATCTTTAGGTACTTAAAGGGCAAACCCAATTTGGGCCTTTGTATCCCAAAGAGTCATCTTTTGACCTGGAAGCCTATTCAGATAGTGACTATGCTGGAGCAAGTCTTGATAGGAAATCCACAACTAGAGGTTGTCAATTCCTTGGAAGAAGATTAATCTCTTGGCAATGCAAGAAGCAGACCATTGTGGCTACATCAACAACAGAAGCTAGTATGTAGCAGCTGCCAATTGCTGTGGTCAAGTCTTGTGGATTCATAATCAAATGCTGGATTATGGTTTGAACTTTATGAATACTGTAATTCACATAGATAATGAGAGCACTATCTGTATAGTTAAGAACCCTGTATACCACTCTAAAACTAAGCATATAGAAATAAGGCATCACTTCATTAGGGATTGCTTTGAAAAGAAGCTAATTAGAGTGGAAAAGATACACACATATCTTAATGTGGCAGACCTATTAACCAAAGCCTTTGATGGACCTAGGTTTAATTACTTAGTGGTTAATATTGGTATGATGAACCCATAGCTCAGTTTAAGGGGAGGTTACATTTAAGGGGAGGCTATATGTAAAGTTTGTATATTAAAACCAGTACTAAGTAGTTAATTCTGATCAGTAGTAGTTAATTCTTATTAGTAGTTAATTCTGGTAGTCTTTGAAGTTAATTCTTGTAGTAGATTTAGTATTAAAATTGATAAAAAAAAAAATAAAAAATTCTTGTAGTAGTTTTAATTCTGGTAGTTAATTTTTCTTTCTTTATACTGTAAAATTGTTTGTTTGCATGTTTTTCTTGGTTTTCTTGGTGTTGGAACTAACATTTGCAGAAAACACTTGGATTGGTGATGATTAGAAGCCTTGCTATTGCTTTTTATGAGTGTTTGTCTGATTCCTTGGTTACGTCTGGTGAGTCATTGGTTAAGTCTGGTTGACCACTTTTAAGTCTGGTAGTGTTAAAATGTAAAAATATATTTTTTTTACCGTTAGGTCTGGTCGTACATTTAATTAATTTCCAATTTAAATATTACCGTTGATATTTTTTTTGGAAAACGAAGTATATATCGATGAGATTTAATTACTGTTTCATCTCTATCCATTATCTACTTCTAATTTTAAACTCTAAATTTTCGGCCAAGATTACTCTGTTTTTAACCGCCGGTATAAACCCTAAAGTCAATCAGTCAACCAGAACTTACAAAATTTCTCATCATGGCTTCTCTAAAGTTTTGTGACAAGCACAATCAGGTTGGTTTCTTGAAGAAACCAAATAAAAGTGAAGGTTTCGAGCAGATTGTGGATTTCTTGAGAAGTTCTTCTATTCGGTACGCTTTAACTCATAATCCTACAATCTATACTTCCCTAGTTAAGCAGTTTTGGGGGTCTGTTACCTCTGAAACTCTTGCTGATGGGACACCACAGTTAAGGGCAACCATAGATACACATGACTTCTTTATCACTGAAGCATCCATAAGGAGTAGTCTTCATTTGGATGATGCTTCAGGGGATTATATATTGCCCAATGATGAACTTTTAGAGGGTATGAGAACCATAGGTTATCCCACTGATGGTACTTTTACTTTTTGGAAAAGCTATTTTACACCACAGTGGAGATTTTTTATTCATCATTTGCTCCATTGCCTAAGTCCCAAGAGTGGTGGATGGGATCAGTTTGGAAGCAACATTGCTTCTGCATTGGTCTGTCTTTCACTTGGAAAGACTTTTAATTTTTCAAAACTTATTTTTGATGGCATGGTAGCAAATGTCAACAACAAACACAAATTTTTAATGTACCCAAGATTTCTGCAAATGATTTTGAATTTTGAGACTGAAAACAAAATGCAGACTTATGTGAGTGTGGCTTTTACAACTAAAATCTTTGCTAATATGAAAAGGGGTTTTTCTGGGGCACATTGGCCACTTTTGCCTGCTATGCTTTCTGGTGCTACTAACATTGCAGGTACATCAAATGCTGAACAAGTGGAGCAAACCCAGGAAGTTCCAAGATCATCCACACCACAACAGAGATCACCATCACCAACACATAAGGAGGCTGAACAACAACCACCTTCACCTGTGCAACAACCACCATCACCCACACCCACACTACCTTCACCTCAGCAAACCCAAATTCCAACTCAAGTTCAAGAGGAGGATGTACAAACTATGTCTATGGAAGAGGTCTTAACACTAGTTCCTAAGCTGGTTCAGAGGATTAAAGTGTTGGAAAAAGCAAAGGAAACCATGGGCAAGTCTATTATCACTTTGGTCAGAAGGGTGAAGAAAATGGAAAAAGTGATGAAAGAAAAGGGGGTTGCTTTTGATGATCAAGAGGGTGAAGATGAAAATTCTTCCAAACAGGGGAGGAATTTGGATGAAGAACAGATTTTTAAGACACCAGCTCAGGATAAACCAACTTATGTAGAAGATATAAGTCCTGAAGGAAGGGAAGCAGCAGAAACATTAGCCCAATCTCTGAGTAAAATTCGACAAGAAAGGAAGAAAAGAAGGCCAAAAAGGAAGTTGATAATAATGAAGAAATGGTTAAGTCTGCTAAGGGTGTTAAGTCTGTTGGTATTGAGGATAAGTCTGGTGGGATTAAGTCTGGTGATAATATTAATTCTGGTGTAATGCTGGTGAGAAATTAAGTCTGGTGGTCAAGAAAAGTCTGGTGAGCTTGTTAGTTCTGCTCATGAGGATAAGTCTGGTAATGAGGAACAGCCTAAAACTCAAAGAGAAGGAAAGCAGATATTGGTTGAAACTCCTAAGCCTAAGAAGTCAAAGAGGCAAGAAAGAGAAGAGGAAGCATCTCTAGCTGAGATTGCTAGGATACAAGCTCAAGAACAAGAAGAGATAGATAAAGAGGAAGAACAAAAGAGACAAGATGAATTGTTTGCTAGAAGATTGCAAGAGGAATCTGTTGATGATCCTCTTATGTCAATGATTCAAGATGATGATGAGCTAAGGGAAAATTGGAGGAGCTTAAAGCTGTTGAAGGATTGACAACAGAGGAGAGAGCTAAGAAACTTGCAGAATTCATCAATACTAGAAGAAGTTCAGAAACTTTGGGGGATTTTATGGAAAAGATAAAACAGACTCAGAAAAAGAAAGGTATCAAAAAGAAGCTCTCAAAGACAGAAAAGATGCATGATATGAAGATGTATTTGAAGAACATGATGCATTCTACTTTTGAGCACATGAAAGGAAAATCCTATGAAGAGATTGAAGCCATGTATCTAAGGGGATATGAAAGGGATCACGGTTACAGACCTGTTGATTATGAGGATGCTGTTAGAAGGAGCTTCAAAAGACAAAAAGTATCTGAAGTTGAGAAAGCATCTAGTGAAATTGAAAAGGAATCTAAGGCTGAGAAAGTGTCTGATGTTGTGGAAGAAAAGAAGAAGTCAAAAGGCCAATTATAAAGTGGACAAGGAGAAAAAGCATTGCAAGAAAAAGTAAATCCAAGAAGAAAATGCAAGGGGAAGAAGAATCAGAAGAAGAGGAATCTTCATCTGAAGAGTTCACCATGGGATCAATCCCTGAAAGCTCAGCAAACCAGCCAAAATTGTTAGATATCAAATCATTAAGACTGGATTAAGGGCAGCTTATCAGATCATAAGGGAGGACAACACTGATGTAGTGTATTTAAACTTTCCAGGGATGTTAAATGATTTAAGTAGGGAAGATCTCAATGAATTGTATAAATTGGTGAATATCAGACATGGAGATACAAGACCTGAGGAGGAGTTTGAAAGGGTCTTTTGGGGAGATTTAAAAGTTATGTTTGAGCCACCTTCAAGAACAGATGAGATTTGGAAGTTACCATACCAACAAGAGATTGTTAGGTGGAGATACTTTCACAATTGTAAGGTACATTGCTTATCTTTGCAAATGGCTCATATTTATATGCTTGCAGAAGTGGAATATCCTTTACCACCTAGGGTCTGCAAAGATATGTTGGAAAAGAAATTACTTGCAGATGAGAAAGATGAGGTATATGAGGAGCTTTTGGATTTAATTAAGGAACAATCCTTAAAGGAACCATATTGGGGTGTTTAAAGTGTTTGAAAGAATTTTCAAGTTGTTAAGTGAGACTAAAGGAACTTCTCACTTGGTGAAGGTGCATAGCACTAACATAATAAATGGTTATCAGTCCACCATGTCTAACCAACATAAGGACTGGCTAATCCATTAGCAAACGGTTGTGGTAAAGATATTTCAAATCCGTTTATGGTTGACAATTTACCAAAAATTGTATGGTATTCAACTCACCATATCTGAGATAGTGAAGAGTTGGCTAGCCCACAAGATTATGGCTTGTGGTAAAGGCTGTGGAAAACCATACATGGTAATCAATTCACCAAGGTGAGGTGCAATTCCACCAAAGAATTGGCTAGTCCAAAAGCAAACGGCTTTTGGTAAAGACTAAACAAATCCGTTGATAGCTGATGGTTTGCTAAAAATCATATGGTTATCAATGTACCATGGTCTTACACACCAAAACATTGGCTACTCCAGTAGTTAATGGCTATCTGGTAAAGAGACATCAAATCCATTAATTTTCAATGATTCACCTCTCACAGGAGTTTACACACCTGGAAGTGATGAGAATAGTATGAAACTTAAAAGAATTGATGTACAAGTAGTCATGGTTGCTGAAAAGATCAGATGGATTGCATATCAGATGGTGAAAAGATTATTCAAGTCAAGTTGCTGCATAAAGATCAGATATGAAGTTCAGATTTGAAGAGTTAGAGATAATTCCAAGAGTTCAAGATTCAATCCTCAGAAGCTCATTCAAAAGGAACTTGAAGTTCATGAAGCATGAAGATCAAGTTAGGGGAGGATTGTTGGGAATTATCACATGACAAGACTTAATATGAAGAACAGACTTAAGTCTGCTGGATTACAAAGTTAAGTCTGGTAGTTGTATTTTGTAATAGTTAAGTCTGCCTTTGTATTGTTAAGTCTGGTAGGCAGTATTACGTAGTTAAGTCTGGTTGACTTATTAGTTAAGTCTGTTTATGAAAGTTAGGAAAGTTTGTTAGCTATAAGTTAGGAAAGGATACGTAGTTATCTTTAGAGAAGATACGTATATCCTTCTACACGTTTTGTATCTAGGGTTTCCTTGGTGTATAAAAGGAACCCTAAGGCTCAATAGTTTGAACGAGTACGTGTGTTAGTTGTGTGCGTATTGTATTGAAAAGTTAGTAATATACGAAGTTAGTTATTGTGTTCTTCGTTGTTGATTGTTTAGATTCCGCATAAACATTCAATTCATTGTTAGAGTTTCTCACTTAGATTGATTTGGATTTATTCAAGTCGTCTAACAAGTAACAAAGGCTACTTGGATGCATAATTCGTGTGGACCTACATTCAAGACACATCACAAGAAACAAAAGCCTTTCCTCAACCTACCAAGTGTACGACGAAGGTAATGTCACATTCGGTAGCAAACTTTAAAGTAAAATCATCAGAAAAGGTACAATCTCTCATGACTCTCTCTCTATCGATGATGTTGCTCATATAGATAACTTAGGTTTTAACTTGCTTAATATTAGTCAACTAGGACATAAAAAGTATAACGTCATTTTCAGTGAAAATGGAAGTAAAATACTTAGAGACGGTATAACCGTAGGAAAAGGTGTTTTAAAGAATAACGTATATGTTATGCAATTAGATAAAACACGTAA
>CP139502.1:259067407-259092326 GCA_021014915.2 Artemisia tridentata subsp. tridentata | reverse complement strand
CCTCTAATGGTGTGGAGATTAAAACTGTTTTAAATTAGTTATTTTGAAAACTAAGCTGACAGAAAGTAAGTGAGGGGTCAATTTTTGTAAGGGTGTGAGAATGGTAGGAGGTCAATCGGTTCAAAGTGAGAATCTATTCAATTTGTGTTTTATTCTTGCATACTAAAGTTATATCAACTTTAGTACCGCAACACACCTTTGTGTGTGCATAGTGCAATTTATGTTAATTATGTTGAGAAAACTGTTATGTGACATATATAAGTCGATCATAATTGCATTGTTTTCTGCACCACCAGAGTTGCCAGGTGACAAAAAGACTTGTAATCATCACATTAAAATGTGTACGATATGAGGTTTAATTTTTACTAGGTGCAAACAATCATGGAGTGACTACACTAACCTTTTGAAAAAAAAAAAGGTTATATATACATTGTTTGAGTCTTTGTAATAGTGAGTTTCAAACCTTGCGTATTAGTCGGTTAAAAACCAGAAAGCAAAATTACCATAAAAAAACTGCTTATTGTAATTTTTTTATTATTAATACTCATTAAAATTATAACAACAATAAATATTAGTAAGCATATAATAATAAAAGGATTTTGTATAATCCTTTTACTAACCTTGAGGCGTTTTATTTTGCAAATGGAAAAAATGGTACATACCAACGGACCAATCAGGGCCGTTGGATCAAAAAAACAAATTTTAATAATAAAAAACACGGAGGGACCAAAGTTGCCAACCCGGCAAAGTTACCCCAACAAACCCCCTTTCTCTCTCTAAAAATCACCTCTCACTTTCCACCCGGTCATACTCACCTTTCTCTCTCTAAAAATCACACACAGTTACAAAATCAACCCTAAACCGCCATTAAAACACCAAAATCAACCAATTTTTACCGTTAAAATCATCAAAAAATCACAAAAATGGAAGAATCATCAATTGCGCAAGCAGATCCCCCAAAAAAACAGGTTCAAAATGAACCTACTGAAACTGAAAATGAAGGTACGACTAATTATTTACTAGTTTTATTAGTATCTCTAGTGATTTTGTACTTATTTATGAATAATATCGATCATTATGAACATTTTGTGTATTTTTTGTTAATTTTTGATGTGATACTGTGATGCATGTGATGATTATCAACTTATTTGAGTTTTTTAAGATGTTATTTATTTAGATTATACAGTTTTTGTTAATTTTATATATTTTTTGAGATATTTTTATAATAATGTGATGAATGTTGTGCTTTTCTTCAGTTTTTGTTAGTTTATCACTAGTGATAAAAAGCATTTGTAGTTATTTTATTCAGTTTTTGGTAGTAAAAGATCTGTGATGATGATAAAATAGATGTCATTCAATTTTTGGTATTATATCACTAGTGATAAAAAAAATTGTAATGCATTACTTCAGTTTTTGGTAGGTTATCACTAGTGATAAAAAGCAGTTGTAGCTATTTAGTTCAGTTTTTGCTAGTAGAAGATCTGCGATGATAACGAAACATTTGTAGTGACTCACTTCAATTTTAGGTAGCATATCACCAGAGATAAAACAGTTGTAGATGTCTTATTCAGATTTTGGTAGATTATCACCAGAGATAAAACAGTCGTAGATGTCTTATTCAGATTTTGGTAGATTATCACCAGAGATAAAACAGTTGTAGATGTCTTATTCAGATTTTGGTAGATTATCACCAGTGATAAATCAGTTGTAGATGTCTTATTCAGTTTTTGGTAGGTTATTCACCAGTGATAAAACAGTTGTAGATGTCTTATTCAGTTTTTGGTAGGTTATCACTAGTGATAAAACAGTTGTAGATGAGCACTTGTACTGATAACTAGTATATATGATGAGAGACTAATTTTGTGCTTTTTGAAAAAACGTAGATTCTGATACTTTTGCGGATCAGGGCTCGATAACAGCTTTAAGCGGTTAGTTTATGTTAATAAATCTTTAAACAAAAAAATTGCATACATTCTCTTAATATATGTAAAATTGTGAATGCAGTTCTGAAAACACTGGCATTCTTGAATCCATCTCCAAAGATTAACACAAATAAAGGTATATTGTAACATCTAAGCATGTCTACTTTAGAAGAATTAAGTGTGATAAAAAACTGAATGTATGCGACGTATTAATTTGACATTTAGGTTATGTGTTTGTATACTTGCAGTAATGAATACGTATACTTGCAGTAATGAATGTTATAAATTATACAGCGCATACACATTCAAGGTTTATTTATCACATATCATATTCATAAACTTATTTGGATTTGTTTTATGCAGGTTTGAGTGGTAGGTTATCACTAGTAACAGCACCTAATCCACCAATCTTAGTTACACCAATAAACCAAAGGTCACCTGCTGAAAAAACAACTGAAGGCACACCAACACCAACACCAACACCACCAACCGTTGAAGAAACAACTGACGTGTTAAGATCCGATAGTCCAACAAATTCAGGGATTGTTCTGGCAACTTTGCAAAGAAAAAAGACTGTTGGAAAGAAAAAACCAAAAGGAGGAAAGGAGGCAAAAGAAGACAATGAAGAAGAAGAGGCAGAGGCTACAAAAAAGAAGGTTGAAAAGGCAACGAAAGACATTGTCAAGAAAAAACCAACAACAAAGAGAAAAATAACAGAATCACCAAGTGCGACAACAAGAAGCGCTACCAAGAAACAAAGATTAGAAGAAGAAGAAAAGGAACAGCAAAACAAGAAAAAAAATGAAAAGAAAAAGAAATAGGAAGAAAAAGTTGAAAAAAAGAAGGTTGAGAAAAGGAAAGTTGAAACAGTGAACGTTAAAAGGAAAAGAGTTGAAAAAAGGAAGAAGGTTGCAGAGGATGATACGGAAGATGAAGAAGTTGTAGTAGAGAAAAGGAAGAAGGGTAAGAATAAGAGAAACAAAAAAGAGGAAAAGGAAGAGATGGAAGATGAAGATTTTGTTTTAGATAAAAAGAAGGATAAGAAAAAGGGTAAGAAAAAAATAGAGGAAAAGTTCAAGAGGTTAAGATCAAAGACGACTGCAAAACCATTTTATGATGCTACACATGCATTGACCACAGAGAGAAAACAAAGGGTCATAGAGATGGGATTTGGATCATTAATTGGGTTTCCAATCGAAAAAGTTCCTGGAAAACTCCCATACTTTGTCTTGAAAAACTTGGATGTGGAGACAATGGAGATCAAGTTACCAAATGGCGGGATAATCCAAATAACTCCAAAAAAAATCAGAGAAGCACTGGGAATACCGATGGGTAACAAATCATTCTATGCTAAGAGACCAAGGCTGAAACAGGACATAATGTACTGCAGATTCATGGCGCAGCTCCCAAAAAAGCAAAGGAACAGAACAACAACAATGTTATCTAATGTAATTCAAACAACGGAAGGAACAGACTTCCTTTTTGATTTGAATTACTTGATGCTTTTTGCAAACTGCCTTGTGAATTGCGATAATTCATCTAGATTGAAGTATCATGTCCTGGAAAACATAGAGTCACCCGAAGACATACCAAACATCGATTGGTGCACATTCATTTGGAATGTCTTAAAAGAAAGCAAGAAAGGCTGGAATGATACCACGGTTGAGAATTGGTACTACGGACCGAATCTGACGTTCACGGTAAGTAACAGTTAAATTTAAAAATAAGCTTTCTATGAAATGTGATGTACAGTATCACCAGAGATAATTTCATAATTTTATTTTTTATAATTGAGTAAACAGCTTATAAAAAACATATCACTGGTGATACTAGACATATATAATCAACAGGCTAAACTAAATAAGCATCTAGGATTAGTTGATAGGTATGCAAATAATTATCAACAGCTAAATATACCACTAACATCAAAAAGCTGATAGTGGTATATTGCTTATTAGTAACGCCGTTAGATTTAACAGCTTAAACATGATGATAATTGTGCAGTATCACCAGTGATATGTTTAGCTTTTGAACATGATGATAATTGTGCAGTATCACCAGTGATATGTTTAGCTTTTCATGAAAACTATAAAATAATTTCAGAACATGAAAGCCCATTAATGGAAGTTTTGTTTCATTGAAAACAGCTCATTTACTTGCATTACACAAAATTTGAGGAAATGGATGTCCCACGAAAATGGCCAGCAATTAAAAACTGGAACACAAGTCTACTACAGGCAAGGGAGGACATGGAAATATATAATGGAGAGATTGGAAAGGTGATGGTAATAGAAGAAGATGAAAACAGTAAAAAAAAATGAAGATGAAAAGCTGAGACAGGTAAGATATCACTAGTGATAAATTACCTTATTGAATGATATCACTAGTGATAAATGCTTATGTTTTTTTTTTTTTTTTTTTTTTTTTTTTTTTTTTTTAAATACAGGATATATATAACACAATAGAAGAAATCTTTAAAAGAGTTTTAAGAGAGAAAGAAGAGTTAGAAAATTCAATCAAAATAAGCATGGAGATGTACGAAGGAGATGAAACGATAGGGAGGTTTATACAAAGGTTCAACTCAGAATTTAATATAGGAATAACAACTGATAAATTCGGGAGATTGATAGACGATAAGGCAGGGCCTAGTCGAAGAGAAGATGAAGAAAGAAGTGATGAAAGTGATGATGATGGAGAAGGTGGAGAGGATGAAAGTGATGATAATAGAGAAAGTGAAGAGGATGAAAGTGATAATAATCAAAGAGGTGATGATGGTGGAGATGGTTCAACTGATGAAGATGAAGAAGATGATGACGGAGAAGAAGACAGAGAATCTACTGAAACTGAAAAAGAAGGAGAAAATTTGGATGAAAACATAAACGATGCTGCCAAAGAAGCTGCAGCGAAAGCAAAGCAGGAAACAGAAAAGGTTAGATATCTTGAATAGTTATTATTTGTATGCAGTATCACTAGTGATAAGATTCTTATATATACTTAATTTTTTCTTTTAATTAAACAAAAAAGAAGAAACAAAAGAAGCAATCTAATAGTTTTTAATTTTTAAATAAAACAGGCCGCAGAAGCTGATGCAAAAAAACAGAAAGAAGCAAAAGAAGAAATGCTTCAAAAACAAAAAGAAGCCGCTGAGAAAGCAAGAAAAGATGAAATAAAAAAGGTAAATAAAAAAAAAAAAAAAAAAAAAAACTAATATAACAAAAGAAAATATCTCAAGTGATACACTATAATAACTTGTTATTTTTTACCAACAGAAAGAAGCAGAAGAGAAGAGGAAAGAAGCTGCTGCGAAGGAAGAAGCAAACAAAAAGAAAGAAGCAGAAGAGAAGAGCAAAGCAGAAGTAGAAGAGAAGAAGAAAGAAGCTGCTGCGAAGGAAGAAGCAAACAAAAAGAAAGAAGCAGAAGAGAAGAGGAAAGCAGAAGAGAAGAGCAAAGCAGAAAAAGAGAAAGCTGAAAAACAGGCTGCAAAAGAAGCTGCTATGAAAGAAGAAGCAAAGAAAAAAGAAGAAGCAGAAGAGAAGAGGAAAGCAGAAGAGAAGAAAAAAGCAGAAAAAGAGAGAGCTCAAAAAGAGGAAGAAAAGAAAGCAGAACAGAAGAAGAAAGCAGCAGCAGCTGCAAAGGAGCTTAATGAAAAGAGAAAGGTGAGATACTTTTGAATATAAATAGTTATATTTAAGCAACATCAAAAATAATAAGCATATAATTCGTGAGTGGTATGTTTTTGTTTCCATTTACATTGTTGACATATAGTTTGGTTTAACTTATTTTCAAAATGGAAAACATTTATGATCAAACTTAAATTTTATTTTGAAAATGGAACAGGCTGAAAGAGAAGCTGCAAAACAAGCAAAAGTTCCAGAACAGGCTGAAAGCCCATCAGTTCAAGTAAAACCATTCGGAACTGGAAAGGACATTGATGAAGAAAGCATCGAAAAAGAAAAAAAAGAAGGAAAAAGGATTGTTAAACCATCAATTTACTTAAAGTCGCCGTATAATAACAAAATGGCTAATGTGATGGAGCCATTGACAGAAGATGAAACAATGTTAGCATACAGCATGTTTTCAACGCAAGGAGACATCCTGTAAGATTCTTATATTTTGCTGCTTATACTTTAAACTATGATATTATCACCAGTGATATTCTATACATAACAAATAAACTGACATTTATCAACCATTTATCAGATATGACATAAATAGAAAACATTCATATGAAGTATCACTGGTGATATTATCAGATATGACATAAACTATTTATCAGATATTGTAAATATGCAAGCTGTTTCATCAACCATTTATCAGATATGACATAAATAGAAAACATTCATATGAGGTATCACTGGTGATATTATCAGATATGACATAAACTATTTATCAGATATGACATAAACTATGATATTATCACCAGTGATACCTCATATGTATAGAATATCACTGGTGATATTATCAGATATGACATAAACCATTTATCAGATATGACATAAACTATGATATTATCACCAGTGATATTCTATACATAACAAATAAACTGACATTTATCACCTGTGATACTAAAATACAGAGACGAAGTGTTTGATGATGGAAAGGGAACAGTAGTACCAAGAATAACGATGCAGACACTTTCGACAGATATACAAATAGATAGCCAGGTAATTGACGCATTCGTTGCAGTGATGAATGCGGAAGAGAGAAGCAAAATAAACAAAGAAAAGAGACGATACTACTTACCAGTGGTTGCAACGGTAAATATCTAGATTTTCTATGCGTTTAATAACAAAAAATTCATTTTGAATAATCTTTTATCTCTTGTGATAAAACAGCATCAAGAGATTCAGAAGAAGGAAAAAGACCTGAAGGCACAGATAGAGATTTTTTTGGAAATAATCAACAAGGATAAAAAAATGTTACAAATTGAGAGATGTACACCTCGTATTCTTCCCAATCATTGCTCATGGTCATTACTATGTAATAGTTTTCGACCTTGAGAAAGGTGGTGCTCTAATACTGGACAACAGTATTTCTGATGGTGATTACGAAGGAAAATACAAAGAAATCTTTGTTTTTGTGGTAAGCAACGCCTGGACTGATCTCTATTTGATTTTTGTTTTATTTGGATTAATATCACTAGAGATAGATTTTATTTTATTTGAACACTTTTTATTCTATTTGCAGAAAGAGATACTTATCCATTACTTGATTAGAACTCAACATCCAGCATCGAAGAAAGTAGTTAAAGAAGCGCCACCAAAGATACCAAGGATGAGATGGAAAACCAAAAAAAACAAGATAGATTGTGGCCTCTATATGATGATGCATATGGAGATGTTTAAAGGAGAAATTGGACAAAAATGGAAGACAGACATCAAGGACGAAAACAACAGACAATATGCTAAACAGATCAAAAGGATGAGGATGAGATATGCAGCCAAGATCCTCTTGAGTGAGGTGAACAAGAATATCAAGATGGTGTCAGATTTCGCAATAAAGTTTGGTGAAGAAAACAGTGATAAAGAAAAGATGAAGATTATGGTTGAAGCAGCTATGAAGAAAAGGGCAGCAGAAGAAAAGAATTAGTTGACTTCCATGCTTTTCCAAAGATAATTTATTTTCAAAGACAATTTATGTTTATGTTTTGTGTATTTTAAATTTCTAAACAATGTTGGTTAAACTAGGATTAAGAATTCGATAAGCAAAAATCCATTGAAGCACTGCCGAGCCACGGAATGTGACGGACAACTGTCCAAGTTTGGGGTTATCTAAGAATGACGGGAGGCTCTATTAGATCCTGAACCACATTCCCTGGTGGTGGATATTGTGCTACATTTTTTTCTGGATTTTGCGGAATCTGAATGCATCTAGGATTAGCTGATAGCTATGCAAAAAAAAACGATGGTATCTTTGTATTATCTTTCATCTGGATTTTGGGAAATGAAGACAGATGCAGTTTATTATTTATGGTTTTAAATACACATGCAATTATTTTTTTGTTTTTACATGTTCTTTGCTTTTAGAATACCAGGAGATACTATCACCAGTGATACCAGTGAGGTATCACCAGTGATACCAGTGAGGTATCACCAGTGATACCTCATATGAATGTGATATCACCAGTGATACCAGTGATATCACCAGTGATACCTCATATGAATCTTTTCTATTTATGTCATATCTGATAAATGATTGATGAAACAGCTTGCATATTTACAATATACAAAATTTGATGCAATAAATGTACAAATGAAAAGTTTATTCTTTATGGTTTTAAATGCCTTTGAATTATATAAACCAGTGTGTGATTTTGAATGTATCACTCGTGATACCAGTGAGGTATTACCAGTGATACCTCATATGAATGTGATATCACCAGTGATACCAGTGATATCACCAGTGATACCTCATATGAATCTTTTCTATTTATGTCATATATGATAAATGATTGATGAAACAGCTTGCATATTTACAATATACAAAGTTTGATGCAATGAATGTACAAATGAGAAGTTTATTCTTTATGGTTTTAAATGCCTTTGAATTATATAAACCAGTGTGTGATTTTGAATGTATCACTGGTGATACATCATATTTTGTATCGCTGGTGATAACTAAAATATCTTTGGGCAAGTCTCTAAGCAGAAACTCTTTGGGCCAGTCACTAAGCCCAAATTATATTTAATTATTGGACTATTAAAGAAATAAAAACTTAGCCCATAAAAATCTTACTAACATTTGGCTATTAAAAAATAAAAAATAAACAATAATAAAAATAAAAACTAGACATAAATTAGAAAAAATAAAAATACAAAGACCAAAATTGTAAAACTAAAATTAATCAAATCACAAGAGATAAAAAAGAATAGACACAAATTAGAAAAAAAAATACAAGGACCAAAAAAGAGTTAAATTGAACAAAAAAAACCCAAATTCCCAAATACCCCCAATTTCTTATTCTACCGTTATGCCCTAGATCTGCAACATAAACTATCAGACAAAACACACACACACACACACACACACACACACACACACCATCAATACGTGTAAAAATCAAATTGTGAATCCATACGTATAAACATGAATGAATCGGAAGCTGAAAAAAAAGATAAGGGGAAGAAAATTGAACAAAATGTGGATAATGGTATGACAATCATTTCAATCAAATTTAACTATTTTCTGTTATTGTTTCCTTTGATTATTTTCTGTTTAAATTTGATTTTTAGGTCTTTAATATGTTAGTTAAACTTCTGTCAATCAAAATCCTACCTTATTATGGACTCTTTTAGCTTAAAAATCAAAATAGACTACTTTAAGGGGTGTTTGGTACCAGTGGCGAAGCTTGCCAAGTTTTAGTGGGGGGTCGGGATCTAATATACCGAAATTTCACAATTAAAATGGGGGGTCGAAACCTAATATACCGAAATTTTTCTACACGAAAACTATATACCCCCTATATCGCAAAAAAAATTTCGGGGGTCGGGCGCCCCCCCCCCCCCCCCCCCCAAAAGCTTCGCCCCTGTTTGGTAAATGTTAATTATAGTTGTTATAGTTGGTTTATTGGCTTATTGTTAATTATCTATCTATGTTATCAATCTTAGCTTTTTAATTTAGCTTTCGAGTAGCATTTGGTTAGCTTAAATTAGGGTCATTAGACTGTTTTTTGAATAAGCTTTGGTCTTAAAAATGCAGAAAATAAAACAGAAGAAACAAAAACAAAAAGACAAAAATAGTTGCCAAGATTAACATGTAAGAAAAGACGATTTGGAATGCAATTAGCAGAGCAACAAAAACAATTAGAGGAAAGAAAGAAAGAGAAAATGCTGATGAAGGAAGAAAAGTTAGAAGCGGCAAAATTAAAAGCAAAGGGTGAAAAGGAAGCAGCAGAGAAGAAAAAACCAGAAGAAAAAACTAAAGAACAGGTTAGTATCACTGGAGATACAAAGTTTGATGCAATTATTTTTTTGTTTTTACATGTTCTTTGCTTTTAGAATACCAGGATATACTATCACCAGTGATACCAGTGAGGTTTCACCAGTGATACCTCATATGAATGTGATATCACCAGTGATACCAGTGATATCACCAGTGATACCTCATATGAATGTTTTCTATTTATGTCATATCTGATAAATGGTTGATGAAACAGCTTGCATATTTACAATATACAAAGTTTGATGCAATGAATGTACAAATGAGAAGTTTATTGTTTATGGTTTTAAATGCCTTTGAATTATATAAATCAGTGTGTGATTTTGAATGTATCACTGGTGATACTTTAAATGTAAATGTTGATAAACAAATTGCTAATGTCGTATAACATTTTTTACGTTATACCACAGGCTGAAAAAGAAGTTGCTGAAGAAACAAAAGAAGCTGATAAAGAAGATGGAGCAAAAAGAGAAGAAAAAGCAAAAGGGAAAAGAAAAATAGACGAAACTGAAGATGATGATGAAAACGAAGAGATGGACAGAAATGTTAAAAAGAAGCGAAAGGTTTATACAATGTTGAGGGCAAGGACAACAGTTAACCACCTTTTTGAAGCAACACATGGCCTAAGCGTTGAAAGAAAGAAAGTAATAAGAGAAATGGGGTTCGGAGACTTGATAGATTTTACAATCAATGAAGTACCAAAACGGCTAGCATTTTATGTAGTAGACAACCTCGACGTTGAAACAATGAACCTTAGGCTTCCAACGGGTAACTTACAACTTTCTCCACAAACAGTGAATGTAGTTCTTGGGTTACCAAAAGGATCAAGAAGGTTGGAAAGAACTCAAGGACAAAGGGAAAAGAATGATCAATTTGAACAAGAATGGAAGGATCAATACAAAGATGAAATCAAGTTGACAACAAAAGCAATATCAAACCAGATAAAAAAGACAAGAAACACAGACTTTATGTTCAAAATGAACTTTCTAATGCTAGTTGCAAATACATTGGGAGAATGTGATAAGAACAATGTTGTAAAAACCACGGTATTGGAAAACGTACTTGAAGAAGATGACGTGGCAGAAATAGACTGGTGCAGATACGTGTATAAATGCGCAACATCATCAAAAAATGATTGGGCAAAAAGAAAGAAGGATAGGACAGAGGTGGTCTATTACGGCCCAGTAACATTCTTGATGGTAACTCCTAAATATTTATTTGTTTTTTTCTTTTAACACAACAAATTATGATTGAAAAAATATACATGCAATTTTTTTGTTTTTGTTTTTACATGTTCTTTGCTTTTAGTATACCAAGAGATACTATCAATTACTTTCATTTGTTAAAAAAGAACATATGAGGTATCACCAGTGATACCTAATATGAAAGTGATATCACCAGTGATACCAGTGATATCACCAGTGATACCTCATATGAATGTTTTCTATTTATGTCATATCTGATAAATGGTTGATGAAACAGCTTGCATATTTACAATATACAAAGTTTGGTTTTAGTATACCAAGAGATACTATCAATTGCTTTCATTTGTTAAAAAAGAACATATGAGGTATCACCAGTGATACCTCATATGAATGTGATATCACCAGTGATACCAGTGATATCACCAGTGATACCTCGTATGAATGTTTTCTATTTATGTCATATCTGATAAATGGTTGATGAAACAGCTTGCATATTTACAATATACAAAGTTTGATGCAATTAATGTACCAAGAAGGATACCGGCTTTCAATAGCTAGAACGCAAACTTGCTGAAAAGTAGGGAGACTATTGAAATGGATAGAATAAAATACTTTGGGATGGTGGAGATTTTAGGAGGTGTAACTGGTCTAAATGAACAAGAAGAAACAGCTCAAAAAGAGGTGAGTGTATGATATCTCTAGTGATATTAGATCATAATATGCAGAATATTATTTTATGACTTTAAAAGTATAACAAATGATTTAATAGACTTTCAATTGATTTACAGGAAATTTATCAGATGTTAGATGATAAAATAGAAAGCATTTTGAGTGAGAAAGAATTGATTGAAGCAACAATAATAGATACTATATACAAGTTTGGAAATGAAGGAAGGATAAACCAAATTAGAGAGAGATTGAATCAGATTTTCATAAACCCAAAAGGTAATTTCAAAGGAAGAAGTCCATTCTGTTCATCATCAACAGAATCAAGTGGTATCAAATTTGCAACAAGTGATGATGAAGATGACAACAATGGAGATGAAAACGCAGAATGTGGAGAAGAAAACAGAGAACGTGGAGAAGAATATGGAGAATCTATGATAGTTGACGATGATGACGATGACAAACATGATGCCACAAATGATGAAAATGGAGAATCAAAATTTGATGAAGGTACGCAAGGCAATGGAAACGAGGGGAGCAGTAGGAAAAAGAATGAGGCTCAAGGGGAAAATGAGGGGAGTAGTAACTTAAGGGATGTACGTGAAGAAAACAATGAGGTAACAAGTCAAAAAAAGGAGGATGGCGAAAAATTTCAATATCAAATGAAATATTCTGATGATTTTATTTTTAAAGAATTGGCGAAAAAAACTGATGAAGAACTTCAAAGAGAATTGAGAGAAGCGAAAGAGAAAGAAGCCAAATTGGCTTCAAATAAACTTGACGACTTAACTAATGAAGAAGTTTTCGCACCTTTCCAAGATCATGAATGGCAGACATTTGGGACTCAGAAAAAAGTAGAAGAAAAACAAACAGTTAAAGCAGCAGATGAATCTTCAAATACAGAAAAAGAAAAAGAAGAAGAAGGTCCATCTAGTTGTAAAAGTAGGGAGCACATTTATGAGTTCACACCAGGATCTGTGCCTTCATTTAATCTAGGGTTTGATACCCCGGAAGAACAATCGATACCATTCAAGAAAACAGAATCAGATAAAGATGATGAAGAAAAGCAATATCGGTGCCTGCAATCACCCTATTTATACAAAAGGGTCAGCACGACAGAAGATATTACAAAGGATGAAATACTCTTGGCAAGAAGCATCTTTTGTATGCAAGGAGACGAAGCGTAAGATTAACTTTAAATCTTTATGAAATTTACTTGAATTTATCACAATTAATAAATAATTTGTAGTTTCTTACAGTTTTCACATGCTATTTTGTAAAAACAGAGAGCAAGTTTTCGACGACAAACGTGTAGGATTAATGAGAATGAATGTCCAATCACTAGTACCAGGGTTGAAAATTGAAAGTCCTGTGATCGACACCTTTGCTTCAATCCTAAATTACGAGGAATGGAAATCAGAGAAAGAAGTAAAGAGGCATTACTTTTATACATCAATGATGGTACGATAAAGTTTGATTCAATTACTTTCATTTGTTAAAAAAAACATATGAGGTATCACCTGTGATACCTCATATGAATGTGATATCACTAGTGATACCAGTGATATCACCAGTGATACCTCATATGAATGTGTTTATGAATCAACTTAATTTAACTTCTTTTTAATTATCAAGCAGCTGCCGGGCATAATACAGGATAAGCCAGAATGCATGCTTACAAAGATAGATAAACAATACGATGAGTTTGCAAAGATGATTTCAATCCAGATGGAGGACGATATAAGCAAGCTACAATTTGACGACGTTAACTTGGTATATCGAATGACTTTTATATATTGAACAATGAAGTTTGTCTGTTATTTTAAAACATATATCAATTTTATAATTTTGCGATAACAGGTGTTCTTTCCAATCCTAGCACATGACCATTACTACCTAATCGTTTTCAACATCTACAAAGGAGCATCTGTGATAATAGATAACAGTCATTCAGGTGGAACATACGAAGGAAAGTACAAAGACAAATACGATCTTGTGGTAAGAAAAACTATATTGAATGATTCATATAAAATTTGTTTCTGTCAAATATATCTAGAATATCACTAGTGATACTACTCTAAAATTGACACTGTGTATTTTAATTTTCAAAAAGGCGTTTTTGCAAAGCATTTGTCTACATATGAACATCCTATAGCAAATCAATTAATGAATACAAAAAAAAAACCAACAATCTTAAACATGAACTGGAAGACAAAGAAAGAGAAAATAGATTGCGGTTTGTACGCGATGATGCATATGGATCATTATAATGGAAAGAGTTCAACAACATGGGAAACAGGAATGCTAAAAGAAACAAGCAAAGATCATCGAATGCAAATAAACAAATTGAGATCCAAATATGCAGCAAAGATGATGCTTCATGAAGTAAATAAAAAACAAAAAATGATGTCAGATTACGCAATAAAGTTTGAAGCCGAAAACCCAGATGAAGAACAAGTACAGAATCTGATCAACGAGGAGATAAAGAAAAAGATTGCAGAACAAAATGCAAGGGAGGCTGGACCAAGTGGTTATTGAAACAATTAGTTGACTTTATGTTTCTGATTTGTGTATTTTAGATTTCTAAACAATGTTGGTTAAACTAGGATTAAGAATTCGATAAGCAACAATCCATTGAAGCACTGCCGAGCCACGGAATGTGACGGACAACAGTCCAAGTTTGGGGTTACCTAAGAATGACGGGAGCTCTATTAGGTCTCGAACCACATTCCCTGGTGGTGGAGATTGTGCTATATTTTGTTCTGGATTTTGCGTAATCTGAATGCATCTAGGATTAGTTGATAGATATGAAAAAAAACGATGGAATCTTTGAATTATCTTTGTTCTGGATTTTGGGAAATGAAGACAGATGAAGTTTTTATCTTTATGGTTTTACATTCATACAGGATATTTTTTTGTTTTTACATGTTCTTTGTTTTTAGAATACCAGGAGATATTATCACCAGTGATACCAGTGAGGTATCACCAGTGATACCTCATATGAATGTGATATCACCAGTGATACCAGTGATATCACCAGAGATACCTCATATGAATGTTTTCTATTTATGTCATATCTGATAAATGGTTGATGAAACAGCTTGCATATTTACAATATACAAAGTTTGATGCAATGAATGTACAAATGAGAAGTTTATTCTTTATGGTTTTAAATGCCTTTGAATTATATAAACCAGTGTGTGATTTTGAATGTATCACAGGTGATAAAACTCAAATAAACACTTGAGAAGCTATAAACTAATAAATCCATAAAAGTATCACAAGGGATACACAGAAATTCAATCATTCTAATCAACAAAAAATTCATAAAAAAAAATGATGAAAACTATTTAAACACTTTAATGCTTTATCACAAGTGATAAATGTCACAAATATTCCATAAAGTCACAAAAATAAAAGAAAAAACCAATAACTAAAAATCATACTTCAATTGCTCCATCAACTCCGCTTCCGCCTGCTCCATCACCACCACTTCCGCCTGCTCCATCACCACCACTTCCGCCTGCTCCATCACCTCCATTTCCGCTTGCTCCACTTCTCAGTGGACAAGTTCGCCTGTTGTGATCAGTAAACCCACAAATACCACATCCCTTCTTCTTCTTATTATTTTCCTCAAGTGCTATCTCACGTCCACTCTTAATACGATCCTTCATATATCCCTTATTACTAGCTCTTGAAGGATTGTTAACATTCTTTTTTTTAGGCTTCTTAACACCCAAAAACCGATGAACCATTTGAGCAACTGTGCGAACAGGAACTTTGGGCAAATCAGACTCAACTTCTGACTTTAGCTTTCTGAGCTTGCCTACAAAAGAAGTCAGCTTTGGTTGATTCTCAATCATCATACTGACACACGACTCAACCAAACTAGACGCCTCAATAGCAAGCTTTTCTATCTCTTCATTCTCTTGACCATAACGGGCCTTTTGCCTCCTCAAATCAGGTGGAATCAAATCCCTTGTCCAACGCTTGAGTATATACTGATCTGGGACCTTAAGCACATTACAATTCTTGAATACACAGAAAATGTGACGACACAAAATCCCGCAGCGAACAAAAAGCTGACAACAGCAAGCAACTGAACAATCTAATTTGTTATAAACCACCTTCATCAAAAATAAATAAATAAATAAATAAACCATATAATACAATAGGTGATACTTCATATCACTGGTGATACTTCATATCACCAGTGATACCTAATATCACCAGTGATACTTAAACCAAAAATACATGTAAAAACAAAAAAATAATTGTACCTTGTACCGTCCAGCGTCTTTCTGATACAAAATAAGCTCTTCTTCAACATTCTCTGAAGTACTTTCTTCTTCATCAACAACTTCTGGTATAGTACCAGGAACCAATTTTTTCTCAGAAATAACAGACACATCACATAACTCATCACAAGTTTTCGACTCAATCGAACATAACCAGGAACCAGCAATAATCTCCTTTTGCACAAGCACAAACAACTTGCGAGTGTAAACCCTTGCAGCATGTAATTCAATTTCCAATGGCGTCAACAAAACAGGGAATGAGTCAAACGAGTTATGATCTAATCTTTCTTGAATATATCTCTGTTTCTCCATAGCAGACTCATATAAAACCATAAACTTAACAAGTGTGGAAGTAGGATTCGTGAAATGCGAAAAGAAGGAATTCTCACTTTCCGACCTCGATGTAGTCCTCATCAATCCACAAAGTGGAGAATCAACAAAGAATGCAGGAATCCATGAAGATCTAATCATATACATCTTGTTCAACCACTTATGATTTAGAAGATTAAACTCTACCATCAACTCATTCCATCTGAACTCAAACTCCTCAGGACCAATATACATATTCCAAACAATCTTGCTAAATTTAGTCTTGAAATCAGTTTCATCATAGATTCTGGTAACAATATGAAAAACAATAAAGTATCACAAGTGATACCAAACAGAAATCATTAGACAGAACAATGCAAAAAACAATAAAGTATCACAAGTGATACCAAACAGGAATCATTATACAGAACTGCACAAAAAACAATAAATAATCAAAAGTGATAAAACAAATAATTTTATAGACAAATATCACAGGAAATAGACAACTATCACAGGAGATAAACAACTTATAAAAATATCACAGGAAATACCTTAGACGGAAGCTTTTTCATGATATGCCACATGCAAAGCCTGTGCTTGGAATCAGGAAGCACCTCAGCAATCGCCTTCCGCATTGCACCATCTTGATCAGTCACAATTATATTTGGAGAACGAACAAATGCTTTCTTGAATGCTTGCAATAACCATATGTACGATTCAGTAGTCTCATTCTTAAGAAGACCAGAGCCAACAGTAACACACTTCCGGTGATTGTCGATAGTAGTAAAAGGGACAAAAACCATACGATATCTGAAAAAAAAAAGGTATCTCAGGTGATACTATATAAAAAATGTAGAAATGCAATGGAAATATAACAGGTTTAAAGAAACAAAGCGTACTTATTAGTCCTGTAAGTCGCATCAAATGAAACAATATCACCAAACTCTCTGTCGTTACACTTAGCAACCTCATCAGCCCAAAACAATCCACGAAGCTCAGCATTTTCAACAAAATAATCAAATGAGAAGTTTGACGTATAATTCATACGATCTTCCATACGGTTAATAAGCATCTGAGCATCACTATCCTCAATGAAACAATTTATACCACGAGTAAAGTTACAAAACTCGGTCTGCGTACCATGAACAAAAGCTGTGGATCCTTTCAACCCAGAATACAAACTATGAGCTTTAGTCGCACCAAGATTATGATTAGCTGCTTTCATAATGAACAGCTGCTCATGGTATGGTAGCTTCCTTTCACTTTTTGACAAATGTTTGTACTCTACACGATCTAGTGCATGATTATGCTCAACATCAAAGGTAGTAAGCTGATACTAAGATGTTCCAGGAATCATATGGAAAACTGCACGAGCTTTGCTACCGGTTACCCTAAAATTCGAAGTCCTAACTTTCTTATCACCCTTCTTACGAGCTAAAGTATTCAAATAAATTCTCTTTGGGCAACCTTCCCTATTGCAAACTAGATACTTCTCTTTTACAAAACCATTCCTTAACCTTTTCTGACTAGACTTTCTAATACCAAAACCAGCCTCTGAAGCATATTTCTCATACATACTAATGCATTCCTCAACAGAATCATATACACTAAACAGCTTTGGTAAAACACTAGCAGAAACTCTAGGAACCCAAAAAACCGATCCACCAGGAGTATCAATAAAATCATGATGAGCAAAAGATTGTGGAGTTTTAGGAACACTAGAAGCTGTAAAAGAAGGTAACAAAACACAAAGTCAAAAGGATAACACAAAAAACAGCTTATAAAAAACATATCACTGGGGATACTGCCCATTTATCATCATATTTATGAAAAGCTAAACATATCACTGGTGATACTGCACAATTATCATCATGTTTATGAAAAGCTAAACATATTTATCATCATGTTTATGAAAAGCTAAAAATATCACTGGTGATACTGCACAATTATCATCATGTTTATAAAAAAGCTAAACATATCACTGGTGATACTGCACAATTATCATCATGTTTATAAAAAAGCTAAACATATCACTGGTGATACTGCAAATTATCATCATGCTTAAGCTGTTAAAACTAAAAGCGAAACTAATAAGCAATATAACACTATAATCAACAGCTTATCATCAACAAAAAAGCACAATTATAATCATGTTTAAGCTCTTAAAACTAACGGCATAACTAATAAGCAATATAACACTATAATCAACAACTTATCATCAACAAAAAAGCACAATTATAATCATGTTTAAGCTCTTATAACTAACGGCGTAAATAATAAGCAATATAACACTATAATCGAGAGGATAAACTAAATAAGCAAACATATCACTGGTGATATGCTTGATAAGCTTAAAAATCAAAATAAAACTCACATGATGCATTATCATCCTGAACACGCTTAGAAGAAGAACAATCACTGTAACTGCTACCAGAATTATCACAAACCGCAAAAGCTAAATGATCGGCAGCTACATCCACAAAACTGCTACCAGATCCATTACCAGAATTATCACAAACAGATAGAGCTAAACAATTGAATGAATTAATAGAAGATTCTGAAACGGAAACAGCAGGTTGATTAAGATCAAAAATCGCCATGAGCAATCAATTCGCGCAGAGTCGCGGTGGTGTTGTGATGGATCAGCGCAGAGTCGCGGTGGTGTTGTGGTGTTGTGGAAACTGATTATGACGGTGTACGACGGTGTAGCGGCGGTTTTCCGGTGGAAACTGATTATGGAGGGAAAGCGTAACTGATTATGGAGGGAAGTTGGTTGAGAGAAAACACACACAAACTGTGTGTGAAAAAAAAAGCGAATGGGAAAAAAAATAAAATAAAACTTTATATAGGTGGGTAAAATTAGGTTTAATTGATTAAATCTTAGATTAATTTTGGCCATTAGATCAAAAAGGATGGAGGGTGGAGATTTGTCCAATAGTATGTACAAAAAAAAGGGTATGCATTTGAATTTTCCTCTACTAACTTTAGTTATAAACTAATTTATTGTTAGTACTCATTAAAATTATAACAATAATAAATATTCATAAGCATATAATAAAATACTTGCAAACTTATAAACTAATTTATCTAATGAGTATACACATCAACTCGACCAGATAATATATATTTTTCATGTAATATATATAATTAAAATTAAATCAATATAAGTTTTATGCATATACTATCTTAGATGTTTATTTGTTGTTGTAAAGTATATTTCATTAATTTATTTCCGTTGCAAATCAAAGCTTAAATCATGCATACTATTAGCTATTGTAACTAAGATAAGCAACCAAGGATATACATTGCATGCTTGTACTGCATGTCCTTCCAATTACCAAAGAATAAACTTAATGTTTGAATTCTAAAATATTCAGCCTAATTTAAGTGTGTTGTTCCAAGGTAATGATAAGATTGATTAAGTTTATATTGTAATGCTTTACTAGACAAGTCATGTAATATTGTATAATTTAAAAAAAAAAGGTTTATACTAAACATTTTATTTATTAATTGTGGTCTCATATATCAAACAAATATTAGGTGGAAGTTAGTGTTGTTGATGAGCAAACTAAGACTTCTACTTCTTTGATACTATTTGATCGTGAAGTTACCAAAATCATTAGTAAATCTACTTTTAGTTTGTATGATTTGTTTGTTGATAACCGAGACCAAATTTCTCATGAGTTTTTTTTTTTTTTTTGAACATTCAAATAGAAATTTTTTATTGAAATGAAAGAAATAGCAAGAGGCTAGAGAACAAACATATTGAGGGAAATACAAATACAAGCTAAAAATTAAAATTGTTCCATTTGGACCATTCCATATAGGGTTTCTGGGATCTATTCGAAATCCATAAAAAACTGGTGGACTTGAGCTCTTTGGTAGCAAAGCGAAAGGATGGGGTCTTGCTTGAGAAAACGGAGTCGTTTCTAACTTTCCAGATGACCCAGCAGTAGCATAGTATGATTAGGCTGAAATATTTTCTTTTCTTTGGGTCGATGGGGAGGTATCTATGAAGGATGAAGAGTTCTTTCATGCTTGATGGTTTGGCTGCTGTGATGTTGCACCATTGCAGGATGTGTTTCCAAAGAGAATCCGCAAAGGAGCAGTGTAAGAAGAGATGGTGTGAGGTTTCGTCATGGTTGTTGCATATAGGACAGCGTACAGAGGATAACATAACATTCCTGAGTTGTAATTGATCTTTGGTGGGAACTCGGTTCATTTCCAAACGCCATCCTAGTATGTCTACTTTCAAAGGTGCTAGACGATTCCAAGGGAAATTCCAATAGTGGGGGCCGAATGTAGCTGATCGTAAAACTTCCTTCATTGATTTGACAGTGAAGGATCCAGAGGTGTCTCCTTTCCATGACCAAGAGTCCACCGAATCGGAAAGGGATGTTTGTGAAACCTGTGTTAGCATGTTAACTAATTGATGGACTTCGTTTGGTGAGGATGGGGATCTTGTCCAGCTCCATTCCCATTGGGAAAACCTTCCGGCACCTGTGCAGCGATCTTTGAGGAGGCAGTCCTTTTGCTTTTCCAACTTAAAGAGATCCGGGTATGCTATGGAGAGAGGGGTGTCACCATTCCAAGTATCAATCCAAAAACGAACAGTGGCACCGTTTTCAACCTTTCCTGCAATCAAATTCTCCAAGTAGATGTTAGAGGGGGAGAGATGGGAGTTTAGATTAGCAATGCTTTTCCAAACTCCCACCAAATCAGGTTTAAGTGGAACCGGTGTACAATTTCGTCTCGTGTAGTGGATGGAAGAGATAGCTCTAGCCCAAAGGCTGTTGGGTTCATTACGAAAGCGCCACCACCACTTACAAAGTAGCGATAGGTTTTTTTCATGTAAACTTCCCAAACCTAATCCGCCCGAGGATTTTGGAGAGATGACAACATCCCATGAAATCCATGGAATTTTCTTTTTGTTTTGTGAAGCACCCCAAAAAAACGATTTCCTAATTGATTCAAGTTTGGAGAGAACACTTACCGGAGCCTTGTACAGAGAGAAGAAGTAAGATGGGAGACTATCAAGCACGGAACGGATGAGGGTTATTCTTCCACCAAGAGAGAGGGTTGATGCTTTCCATTGAGAAAGACGGTTCTCGAATGTTTGTATCACTGGTGTCCAATGTTTTATCAAATTCATGTTTGATCCCATAGTGAGCCCGAGATATGTGATGGGAAATTGGCCGATTTTGCAGTTTAAGATGTTGGTGGAGGTGGTAGCAGCTTCTGGGGATTGATTTATGCCAAAAAAGTTCGATTTTTGTAGGTTGACCTTCAGTCCAGTGGCTATGTGAAAGCACCTCAATAATCTTGAGATATTGGTAATATGGGCTGAAGACTATGACCCAATAAGGATTGCATCGTCGGCATATAAAAAGTGAGTGATATTGGGCCCGTAGTTTGGTAGCTTAATTCCGGATATGAGCCCAATGTTAGAGGCACGCTGGATTATGTTTGAGAAGGCTTCCATGGCTATTATAAACAGGAAAGGAGAAAGAGGGTCTCCTTAGGGCATGCCACGTTCACAATTAAACTCTTCTGTTGGACATCCATTAACAAGAACAGAAGATCTAGTGGAGGTAAGGATACCACGGATCCATGTTGTCCATTTGGAGGGAAAACCCATTTGCTCTTTGATAGATAACAGAAAATTCAAATTGACAGTATCAAAAGCCTTTTCGAAATCAATCTTAAGGCAGAAGGCTTCACGCTTGCTCTTTTTTAGCCAGTTGATTATTTCATTTAGCATGAGGGGGCCATCGAGGATGTTTCGGTCCTGTAGAAAGGCGGATTGGTTGGGAGATATGAGCTTGGTGATTTTTTGTTTGAGGCGGTTTGCTAGGGTTTTGGAGATGACTTTTTTGATGCATCCAATAAGTGTGATGGGGCGATAATCGCTGAGGGATGATACTGATGCTTTCTTTGGGATGAGAACAATGTGTGAAGAAGAGCAGCCATGGCTTATTTCCCCAGTTGTATGAAAATCAAGCATGATGTTGAGGAAATCAAACTTCAACATATCCCAGTATTTCTTGATAAAACCGAAGTTAAAGCCGTCTGGACCAGGTGCTTTGTCACTGCCACAATCCCATACTGCTTGGATGATTTTTGAAAGAGTGAATGGGGATGTGAGGAAAGTGGCGTCTTGCTGGGATAGGGTTTTAAGGCCCTGACAGGTAATGATGGGCCTTTCTTTGATGGGCTCGCTGAATTTTGTTTTGAAGAAATTGAAAGCGGCCTGGCGGATTGTTGGTGGGTCTATGTACCAGTTTCCATCAATCTCTAGTCCATTTAGACGGTTACTTGCGGTTCTGGAATTGATGAAACAATGAAAAAAAGATGTGTTTTCGTCGCCATCTTTGATCCATTTCGAACGTGACTTTTGTTAGAGGTCCAGGGTTTTTGAGAGTTCAAAGGATTGTAATTTTTCTTTGGTTTCGGTCCATAATGCAATTTCATCATCAGTGTAGTCTCGATGGTCGATGATTGCATCCAGGGTTTCAAGTTGCTTGGTGAGAGTGGTGTTTTCATTGTTTTCCAGGGTTTTGGCATTGTGGTTCCACTCTTTAAGATCCCTTTTCAATTTCTTTAGCTTTGAGTTCAATATTTGATCTGGTTTACCGAAGTGGAAGCCATAATGGAGGCTGTTGACAACGACTTCATCAATACCTGGCTTCGAGAGCCATGAGTTGAAGAAGCGAAAAGGTGAGGGGCCAAAATCGAGATTTGAAGTGCTGAGGACAAGGGGGCGGTGGTCTGATAAAGAGCGAGGTAGGGTTGTGAAGGAAGCATTGGGCCATTGGTTCATGAATTCATGCGAGACAAAAACTCTGTCAATCTTACTTTGCTTTGAGACATTGTCCTTGATGTAGGTAAAGAGGCCGCCATGCATTGTGTATTCAACAAGGCTGTTTTGGTGAATGAAATTGTTGAAGGCGAGTGCACATGAAGTGTTAAAAGTGGAGTTCTTTCTTTCTGATGGATACCGTACTGCGTTGAAATCTCCAAGTAGAATCCACAGGCCTTGAGTTGTAGACATGTGGGTGGAGATTTCGTCCCAAAGATTATGTTTTGCTGGGATTTCTTATGGAGCATACACATTGAGGATATGGCATGGGGGGTTGTTCCATTAATGAAGCCACTTGTAATAAGGAAGTGAGATGATTTTACTGTGTTGGTGAGTGTAAAAAACGAGGGGTTCCAGATGCTCATGATGCCACCGGACCTTCCTTCAGTGCCCGTTGAGGGTATAAAGTCAGATTGGTAAGTTGAGTTGCCCCAAAAAAAATTTTGGTGAAGGTTTCTTTCATCTAGAATGTGTGTTTCCTGGATGCAAATATAACTGATGTTGTGGTCTTTCTTCAGTCCATTGATCCACCGGGCTTTGCTATCGTCTTTGATTCCACGGATGTTGATGCTTAAGAAATTCATTGGGCCTGTTGGTGCTCACGGTCTTGAATTACATGTTCACGAACTTCCTGTTCATGATTGGAGAGGTCTATACCAACACATTCTCCGATTGCCATGGTTTCTTCCAGCTCTTTTTCTATTACATCGGTGTTATTTGTTAGTGGGTTTGGTGTAGTAAAGTTGTTTGGGTGATCTGGAGATTGGTTTTGTTGAGTGGTGGGATGATCTAGGGTTTGCTGGGGCATGTCATGGGATTCATCAGTTTGGGGGGGTGGTGTTTGGTGGGTTTTGTGATTGTGGGTTTTCAGGGTCATATGAGGGTATGTCATCTTGTAATGATTGAAAGGGGATTGGATTGGTTCTGAGACGGTATGATAAGTTTGGGTTGTTTGTGGGAGGTGGCGGGGCAGAGAGGTTGACAGAGGTTTGATGGCGATTGATGAAAGAGAAAGATGAAGGTGGTGAATTTAGGTCAAGGGTGGGGGAATTTTGTCTTTGGCGTTTACGAGAGGTGCATGGAGTGTTGGAGGGGTTTTCTGTGTGCATGGGGGGAGGTGGGGGTGGTGGAGTAGTTTGAGAGGGGTGGGGTCCAGGAATGTTTGATGTGACATTTTCTAGGAAATTAACAGATGAATTATTGTTTTTTTGGGGAGTGTGGGTGGCATGGGGTGGGGTTGTATTGGGTGTTGTGATATTGAATGCATTGTTGGGGGGAGGGTTGTTTTTTGGGATATTCGAATTGAATGCACCGTTTGGGTTTCCAACGAAAGATGGATGGTCTTCTTCCATGATCGTACTAGGGTTTCCATTGGAGGCTGTCGGAATATCGACGGTTGTTTTTTCCGGTTGTGTTCGTGGGTTAAGGAATGGGGGGACCCAATCAATATGGTCCTCAACTACCCTGGCTATGAAAGTTTTGGTTCGCCATCTAACCTTTACTTGGTGGTCGATTCGTTCGTGTGAGTTTATCAGCATCATCACACGATCCATAGACAGATTATCGTCATCAGCATTGGCAATGGATTTATGAATTACCTGTCCCACTGCACCAGCCACGATATTGTAGGTTTCACTATCACGTAGTACAAGAGGGATTCCATAAACCTTGACGGTGACAATTCTGCCATAATCATAGCCGAAATCTCATGAGTTATATGAC